>JARHVA010002627.1:2042500-2282500 GCA_037957365.1 Torreya grandis
GACTCTTATATTTTTAATTTTTGAGTTCAATGATAATACCTTGGGGAATATAACCAATCCCTCCTCACAATTTCCCATCCTATATCATTCCCTTTAAATCCTATTGTCAATTGAAACATTACCTACATGTGTTATTATACAGAGAAAGCAATGACCAATAGTGTTGTTTTGTTGTTTAGAGTCTGTTATATTATCTTATGGAAAAACTATTGTAGTATATCGACATGTTTGTCATCCATATTTCACCCTCTTTTATGATGAAGTGTCAAATCTATATGTCATCATATCATCTTCCTTTATACATTTTTTGTAATTAGATTAGCCAAATAAGTCTCATGTGTATCTCTATCTTCCCTATTTTCACCTCATTTTGGCCACACCAAGGTTTGATTCTATATTGCACTCTTTTTTAAAGTGCAATTATAGGAATATATAAGCTTATTGGTCTCTAGGTTCTCTTATTTAGTATTTGGGTGTAAGTTATCTTGTGTTATTCATCATAAGCACCCATTTTTGGTATTTTGAATCTATATGGGGGATAAAAATAGAAAATTATTTAATAATTAAAATCTAATATATCATATAAAAATAAAAATAAAAAGGATATTTCAAAAGGCAAAACATATTTCAAAAGTCAAAATCACACCAAAATATGTGGTCATATTATTTAACATCTCCCTTAGAATATCCAAAGAAACATTTACCCTTATTATAGAGATAATTTTCCATTGGATTGTGGTAGGAGGCTTCACATATACATCATTAGTGTGACCTACTTATCACACAAGAACATAATCCTCATAGTTATCAATGTCTCCATCGAGGTACTAAGGAATGAGGAAAATGTTGTGGGAAGGTAATATCCTTTTCATTTTCATGCATTTAAAGTTCATGGGATGATATTTATATTTTAATAGTTATACCAAATTCATTATTGAGGGTAAATTTCTATAGGACCCTTAATTTTGAAAAATATTAGTCTTGCCAAATTGATTAATGTGTCTTATTTTTGGTAAATAATGTGTTTTCTCGTTGATGATACCCTCTTCACCCTACCTATATTATTTATCCTTAATAGACATATTTATTTATAAATCCATCCAATATTCTATATATATTTATCCATATATCTTAGACACGTTAACATTATGACTGGTATTAGTGTTCAGATGTTCCCCTTTAAACTTGACACATTCAAATACAACTACATATTTGAGTTGTTTTGAGATGTTCTCTTGGTCATTGCCTTATTTTTATGTGGGAAGATGATATTTTGTTCTCTTTTTTGTGTCACTTAGACCTTTTTTGGCCCTCCATTTATGGCTATTTGACCTTGTTTCCACCTTTATTCTTTAGTTTATATTGTACCATCTTGTTCCTTAAGTTGTCCAAATCTAATTTAGTCTTCCCTTTATGGTTATTCTACCTATTTTATCCTATTTATTTTTTAGTTATATGTTTCATACCTAATTTATCCCTTACCTAGTGGCTTTCTAGATTGCTTTCCTTTTTATGATCCTTTTTGAGAGTTTTACATACTCTAATTTTTTGACTCTCCTACATACACTTGCATTACTTTTATGCAATTTTAGCCTTATAAATTTAGGGTTTCCAAATTTTTTATGCCCACCACAATCAATACTAAGGTATTTAAATGAAATATTATTAGTGGAAAGGTAAGTTAAGGTATATATGTGTTACTTTAAGTTCAATTATATCATTTATCAACATATATTCACAACATTTATTTTATCTTTATGTTTCTATGTTTTATTCTCAAAGAAGCATCCCATGTTACATTATTGTGACATGTAATATGTTTTAGGTGGGAAATATGTATACACATATTTTTTAGTCATTAAAACTTTATTTTATAGGAATTTTTGATGCATCTTTCTCCCTTAGTGCACATCCTAAGGAATGCACTATATTTGGGGTTGGGTTAGATTGTGCTATTTTAAAAAATAATGATTTCATATGATCACCTCTTATACATATTTACACTCATTATATTTATATATGATAATTGTAGTGTTATCTAAATATATTTTCTTCAATTTTTTCTTATTTTGCCTACTTTCAAGCTTTCTCTCAACTAACTTAATCATGATCGAGTTAGTTCTATTTTGGCCCTTGTGTTTACAAATGCATCAACCATGGTCAACGTAGTTTGTGTTCCTAATTATGTCACTACCAACTCTCTTGGCCTCACTTGATATAGTTGTGTGCCCTAATGTAATATATTAGTTATGGCTAACATAGTTCCTACTTCTCTTTTATCTACTTTTTACTTCTTCTACCTACTTTTAAGATTTTTCTTAACTAACAATATCTTGAATGAGTTAGTCATATTTTGGCCCTTATGTTAAAACTATATCAGCCATGTAAAACATAGTTTTTATTCCTACCTATGTTACTTTCAAATTATATTATCATTATTTGATATAGTCATGTGCCCTTATGTACTATATCTATAATATTTATTGCCCTGATCATTATACTATATTGATCTAGATCAAATGAACATGCATATTAGATAGGTCACTTTTAATATTTTTATCCATATATATAGGGATACAATATCTCATTTTTATAAGAAACACATTTATTATGCATATTTGAATTAGGAGGATAGTTAGAGCCTTGAGCTATATGAACAATCCTTAAGGATTGAAACTAGTTTTAGGATGCCAAAGAGACCAATTTTAACCTAATGAGAGAGAAGATTTTAATGAATCAAAATAAATTTAATAATACTTCAAACAAAATGGATGACCTTAAAAAATCCCATGAGCATCTTCCCATGCAATTGGTTGGCACATGTACAGGTATAGTGTATGAAAAATGTCTAGAGAAGGCTATCACAAACATGCTTGGGAGGTTCATACAAGGTGTTAGGATCTCAAATTTGACATGGAATATCCTCAGGAGAACCTTAAACTAAATCAAACATTTATTTGAGGTTTCACATGTGTTGGAATCTTGTAGAGCCAAAAGTCATTTTTTAGGTAAGGAGGCCTAATTAAGGAGAGAGAATGGGATAAAAAGACACTTCCACTCATATTCAAGACATGAAGTTTGGCATGGAATTGTAAAGCCATACTAGATATCCAAATATGTTTTCCATTTATAAAAAAACTTTGTAAATTCCTATACACAAGGAGGTTTACATGTTTTTAGGGCTACAAGGAATGAGGCAAAATGAGAGCTTTTGGTGTAGAATGAGTTATTAGGGGTAGTTTGAGACTTTTAAATGAGTTGATTTAGGTTTTATATTATGTGAATAAACCATAAATGGAGAGATAAAAAATTTAAGAAGATGAACTCAATTTTGACACTTGTAAGCAAGATTGGCCTAGTGAGATGAATAGGTTTCAAGACACCAAAGGATATGGATGATGATTTCCACTGAGATGTCAGTTGGAGAGAATTTAAAAATGATGAAAGGTGTCAAGAGAATATATGGAATGTAAATAAACATGGTATGATGTTGAAGAGTGTCACTTGTCCATTCACAAGCTAAAAAGGGGTAGTTTTGAAGAGCAAGGCAAAGTGTCAAGCTAAGTTTCAAACTTCCATGCCACTTAAATAAGGATAACATATTTAGGAGAGTACAATTGTATTTTAATTATTTTTGAGACAATTTCATAGCTATTATTTTCATTATAACTCTATTTTACACTTGTCTCTCTCTCTCTCCCTCCTATGCCCTTCACCTTCTTCTCTCACATTTCTATATATATTTAGTATCAATAGGCTAAGATTGTATCCTTCACCTGGGTATGGAAAATCCCTACCCATTTGTTACCTTTTATTATGATAATAATCTAGTTTTACCTCCTCTATTAAATAGTTTCAATGTGTATGCTTGATTAGTTGATTTTCCTAAGTGATAATCTTGCTTCCTTGGCATGTTTGTCCTTTCTTGCATTCATGTCTAGTTTGGAATCCTTTTTGCAAGTCTTGTGAAGTGTCTAAGTGAGGTGTAATTATTTAGTGAGTTATATTTTCAATAGTGTCATGTCATGACCTTTTGACTAGTCTTCTTAGACCAAAAATTATTCACAACCTTCATGATAAACATTGATTTAGAGAGGCATATTTGGAGTAGTGTCATGTATAGGTTAGTCTCTTGTTTGAAGTGCCTTTGAAATTGGTTGGTATTAGTTGAATCATATTTGGTGCATCACCCCCATTAGAATAGATTTCTCTCTATTTTCCTAGAAAGTGGTATATTAGTGTTTGAGCCTAAGTGATTCATAAAGGGGACCTAGCCCTTTAACTTAGATATTCACTTATCCAAGAGGGTATCCACATCCTTGAGGTGTTTCTATGTTATATCAAATTTAGAAGGCTTGAACTACATTCTAAAGCGTGCAAATTTGATTGATAAATATTGTATCCTTCAAATTTATTTTCTCATACATACATATTAATACTCAATATTTCACCTAAATTCATTTCAATATTCTCATCATTCCAAACATGTAAGGTGACTTCTTCTTAATACCAACTCCATGTAGGGTGGTATTTACAAATTTCCCTTATCAGCTTACATTTCTCTTTTCATGTCATGCACATTGAAACACCTCTAACACATACTCTTTGGACACACTAGTACCTTAAAAAATCATCAATAAACCTTTGGATTTCACACAAAACCCCAAAACACCACTCAAAGCCTAATTCCAAATTTAAAATTTCAAATTCCCCTTTTTAGTGAGAAAACTCAAAATGGATAAGAACACACAAACCAAATACTCTTAATGACTCAAACACACCCTAGGGGAACCTAAAAGACATCTCACATCGCACCAAACCAAAAATTTCTATCATGAACTCTCAAACACATTAACATTATTTACTGCCTTATGGTGCTCTACATCAAGCTCCCTAAGTGGGAAAATTTGAGCTCCTGCTCAAATGCACCTTGTGCAACTTCCTCCTTGATTTATAATTATTCCTCTTCTAATTTTCTAAGATCCTATTACTTATTCTCCTCTTATCTTTCTCATTTCTTCTTATCACGTTATTTTTTCTTTGTCTTCTTGCCTTATCTTACATCTTTGCCAACTCATATTCTACCTTCATGAAGTATATGATCCACTACAACTCTTTATCCTCTTTATATTCCATCTCCTCTTTCTCTGATTTCTCTCCACCATACTCTACCTAAATTTTTTTGTTCTTATTATTCACTCTTACTCCTACTCTATAGCTTCCTTCCCCATTTATCATAGTTTGTTCATGCACTCTTTGATGGTCTGTCTTCTTAACAATTCTTCCTCTTTTATCCTCATGTTATAATGGATTCTTATGCATCTTCGCCTTATCATAACTATCAATCATATCATATTTGGTTTCCTCTTCATGATACTAGACCTTCTCATAGTGAGTCTTCTCCTAGCCTTCTTGTTCATCTTGAGATCACACCTCCTTGACCAATTTAGTTTCATCATAACATAAACTTATTAGAAACCTTTAATATTTCTATCATCATGTATACCTTAAACAAACTCAGTGAAAACATTACCAATTGAGTATATTTATTTCTTACCTTGATCTTTCTTCATTTTTTATTCTCTTGATCACCTTATTGTAGCTCTCCTTCTATGAGTCTTTACTCTGTATACTTTGGCATACTACTTGGATTAATTCTTAGGCCAAGAATACCCTCTCGTTTCTCTCTCAATACTAAACTACTTGTAATCCTTCCTTGGATCTCCATTATAACCAAACCAAAACCAATTTTATTTGAGAGGAATACTGTAGAGTATTCTATAAAAGCAAAGGCCCCCATCTTTGAGATAATTATGAATAACCATAAATATTTGGAAGGTTTTACCAATAAACTACATGAAAATATAACTAGCCTAGTGAGACTAATAAAGGAGTGAAACTACATTAATAAGAAAGATACCAAAATAATATAGTCCCTTTCACAACACATAAGGGCTAAGGGTATTCCTTAAAAATAGGATACTTGGGTGGTGGCAGTCCATTCTCTAAAACCCCCTCTCAAATCTCCCCTCAAACAAACACTGGAGAAGGACTTACCTTAGAAGAAGCCAAGGATGATTATGCTGAAGGACATTATCGAAGGTTTAAGTAATAGTACTCAGTCAAAAATCACCATAAATAGGTTGATAAAGAGGGTGAAGGATAATGATGCCAATAAGGCATTCACATAGGATTCCTTATTCCTTGACTAGTTTCTTTATTCTATTTTTTATGTTTTATCTTCTACACTAGTAATTAGCTAGTTGTTTGTGTCCTACCACACTTTATTTCTTAGCCATTAGGGCTTGATCCATTTTATTATAATTTTAATTAAACTTAATTTTCAAGTCATTATAAAACTATATTATTTTACCACATTAAATTATGAAAATAAATTTGTAAGTGTTGAACAATAATTTTACATTTTTCACTCAGATATTCTAATTGTTGCATTATATTTTCATGGTATTCATTATATTTTATAATATATTTGAGATAAATAGATAGGGAAGGTATCTCAAGTTCAGTCACTATCACTAACTCTATGCCATAGACCAAATAATAAGGTGTAGCCTAGGTAGGTTTGAAAACACTAGTACAATATGACTATAAAGTATATACCATTTGTTGGTGCCAATATGACTTATATCATTCAACTACTTTACCATGTATTTTGATAATGGTTTTATTTTTTGCCTCTACTTGTCCATTAACCTATGGGTAATAGGGTGTAAAAAAGCTATTTTTGATTTAATACTTATTGAAAAAGTAGTTTACTATCTCATTTTTGAATGATGATCCATTATCAATAATAATAGCTAAAGGTATGATGAAATGAGAGATAATATTAGTCATTAAAAACCTACATGTGTCATTCCTCATAGTAAATTAAAGTGAAATTTCATCCATGCATTTTATAAAATATTTTGTACCTATGATTATTAATTTATGTCTACTAGCAGACAAAATATTTATCTTTAACCCTAAAATCTATATTAAGGAAGCTAGGATTAAATAACTAGAGATAGCCTAGGGCACAAGGATGTTAGACTATCTTTCAATTAGGATAATTAACTCAAAATATTAGATAAAAATATATTGAATTTATTTTGTTAAGATATGCTAAATATATAAATTACAACCATCTTAGATATTTTAATGATATTGAAAATAAGATTTTTAGTTGGTTTTGATGTTAATATAGATATGGATCTAGAATAGGAAGGAATAAGATTGGAAGTGGATTATGGATCAATTTTCAAATTATAGATTAAGTGCTTATGTGGCCTTAAACACTTGTGTCAATCTTAGATGGTTATATCAATGCTTTTATTTAACCTAGACTTAGGTGTCCTTTATAGAATACTCATTGGTTTTGGATTCAAACACCTAGAATATTATAGGTTATGTGTCACCTTCACTCTAAGATTAGATCTGTATCATGGGTTGTCATTCCTTATCAAATATAAAAACCCTAGTTCTTCATCTTTATAGTTATTATGGAAAAAATGGGTTAATGGGCACAGGTGTTGAGCTACCCTAAATACCCTTCTAAATATTTAACCTTAAAATATAGATTAAGGAATCTAGGGTTAAAAGGGTAAATATAGCCTAAGGAACAAGGATGGTATATTATCCCTAGAGTAGACTAATTAATTTAAAAATTTATATAAACATATACTAATTTTATCATGTTGAGATATGCTTAAAATAGAAAGTACGACTATGTTATATATTATAATGATAATGAAAATAAGATAGTTATGATGTTAATATAAATTTGGATCTATAATAATAAGTAATAATACTATAATGGGATTGTAGATCAGTCATCAAATTCTAGATGAAGTGTTTTTGTTGCCTTGGACACTTGTGTCAATGCTTTTGTCTAACCTAGATGTAGGTGTCTTGTATGGGATACTTGTTAGATCTGAATGCGATCACCTAGAATATTTTGGGTTTTATGTGACCTTTACTATCATGTACTCAGATATGGATCATGGGTTGTCACTCCTTGTCAAAAATAAAAAGCCTAATTCTACATCTTCATAGTGGTTATGGGGAAATGAGTTAGTGGGAACATAGTGTTGAGCTACCCCAAATACCCCTCTATCAATGAGTGTTTCCTACATAGCTAATACTACAAAGATGGCCTAAAAATATGTATTTTTCCCCTATGTTTTGGATTATGTGTGTATCAAGATGCAACTCATGCTAAGCAAGTATATAGGCTAACCTAGATTGTAACTTGGGAAGTATGGCTCATGGAGTGCTCCTTTAGTACATCAAAGCTATAAATTTGTTATCCATATGAATGATATGGAAATAGGAGAAAATAAGGAAGCATTTATCACATGAATGCTTTATTTAATGCCTTTTTAAGTTTCATTTTGAGAGGTAAGAAGTTTATACATTTATGTTAGGTGAGAAATGAATGTGTGTGTGTGTGTGTGTGTGTGTGTGTGTGTGTGTGTGTGTGTGTGTGTGTGTGTGTGTGTGTGTGTGTGTGTGTGTGTGTGTGTGTCCCTTTAAACATATAACTTTTAAATAACTTGTAGAAATAAAAGATACATAGGTTTATAAAATTATAATCATGATATATGGTTTGATTCATTATAATAAAATTGGTGTTGAGGCCAATGTACGTTTATTATTTGAAAATTGGGACCCTTAAAAAACCCTAAAAATTGAATGTGAAAATATGGCATGTTAAGATCATTTGTAGAATTTAAAGATCATCCACTTTATAAAAAGTAAGCTTAATTAGTTATGTTTTTATTCAATATTGTCTAGCATTGCTAATAAATGGTTTTCATGTATTTTAGTTGTACGTTCCATGGTGTGTTTTCCTAAGAAGTTCTATTTAAAACCCTGGTGAAACCCTCAATTCAAATTTGAAAATTGGTAGAAACCTTTTAAAAATCCATTTTAGACCTAAGTATAAAATTTATGTTTTAATCTTAGTCATGCTTTTAACATGACTAAAACTTAGCATAAAATATTTGGTTCCCTTTATTATTTTTGCCTTTAAAATTCCTTGTGTGCCTAACTAATAGTCATTCTACAGGATCATTTCATTTCCTAGATTAGCCTAATGTTTTAACTATAAGGTCCCATTATATTTATTAATAGAAATAGAACCTTAGTATTAACACCTTACCCTAATCTCCCTGAGATAAAATTTTATGTTAGTATAATCCTTCCATTTCATAACTTAGCCTAAAGTTTTAATCCTAAGGCCTTGTCATATTTATTAATACGAACAAGACCTTATCCTTAACACCTTAGCCTAAGTCTTTTATATCACCATGGGTCCTAACTTAACTTACTTGCATCTTGTAGGATCCAACAACCTTTACTTTATCACAATATTTGATCCAATAAAGTGAGAAAATACAAGGATTGGACTTAAATATCATGCATCTTAAAAGATATAATGACCCATGCTTCATCACAAGAAAGGGATCTAATGTCATGAAGGCCCTAATAAAGTTACACCCTTAGTATTCATCTAATGGTTCTCACTTCACCATGAGGATATGATAAAATAAAGTGAGGAAGAATTGAAAGGTCAAAGGATTATGGAAGGCATGTAGGAATGACATGCAGTACCCTTACATTTGATAATCAAAGGTAAATGGGTCCTACCTAAAAAAGCAACCAATTATGAATAATCTCTTAGATCATGATCCTATAGCTCTTACTTGCTTTTGAATCTCAATCTAGTGGAGCAAATTAAGTCCAAGATCTTAGAAATCCCCACAAATGTACCAAGTGGCATTCTCACATTGGGTCACAAAAATTTGATGAGATTAAAATTAACATTCATGTGACCATCATTCAACATCCGTAAGGATTTATTTGACATCTGTGTGACCATCAACTTTAAGCCCATTAAATTAAAATATTTACTATCTTAAAATTAGCATTCACACAACTATCATTTGACATCTGTAAGGACATATTTGACATTTTTGAAACCATCAAATTTAAGCTAATGGATTATTTCACTCAAGGTTAAAACACAATCCAAAATCTTGTTGGAAAGTTCATGAATTTATTTGCTAGCTAATGGAAGTGCTTTGAAGATGCTCAAATACTAGAAATATTCAATCTACAAATGTAGAAATGGTCTTATGGTCTAAGTATATGTAAAATAAAACTTAGTATAGGTATATACTTTAATATCCCCATTTCATTATGAAAAATGTTATGAACCTTAGAATAAAGACTTATACTAAGTCTTATTCTAAAAAAAGTCTTGATAATGTAGAAATTGGACCAAGTGCTTCTAATTTTAATATGTGTATTAATACAATAATACCCCATTTTATATTAGATCATTGTATCATTTCGACCACCTTTGACCATATTTTATGGACTTGGAATTAATATTTTAGCCTAATGTATACATTGTGTTTATTAAACACAACATAAACTTTGGCCTAAAGACATTTAGCCATGAGCCCCTTTGTATGAATTTAGAAAACTTAGGTATAAATTCCTTAGCCTAAGGTTTATTTAATGTTTAATAAAACATGAAATAAACCTTAGCCTAAGGTATTTAAGCTTAAGTCTCACCTTAATAATAATATCCTTACTTATAATTGGGGAATCTTTGTAGATTAATGGCTTGCACTTAATTTTGGGAGGATGATCCAATGATGTGAAGAATACATTTACTTTTCAATGGAGTCTTGATAACCTAGGGCTCGATGTGTGGTGAAATCTTATTTGAAGTAAAACTAATAGATGATCCAATGGTTCACGCTTCATCACACTTCATGTTCTAACAGTGAAAAAGTGCCAATGAATTTTTGAAGGTCTTAAAACTCACCATATGGCCAATGGTCATTCAACAAATGACTGATGTAGGATATGAAGGATAGGAAATCATGTAAAGGTGCCAAGTGTCACAACCATGAAGCTTGGAAAAAAATGAGCCAATCTCAAATAAAGACACAAATAATGATAAATGATTTGTGGTCACTTTTTAAATATTCATCCAATGGTGTGAAATAAAAGAAGACATTTTAAATGCCAATGGCTAGTGCTAGAAAAACATCTATGAAAAATACCATGAAAGATCTAGATCATTACCACATAAGCACCATAAAAGTAGAAAAGGACAAAATAAGAGATCTTGTGGGCTTGAAAATGAAAAAGTATAAAGGAAAAGGTTCAAATAAAATCCAAGACATGTATAAGAAAGAGTTTGGATGCATCCTACCATTAAAACTCTAAAACCCTAAACCCTAAACCCTACATAAAAGTGACCCAAGTGAACTTGATTAGTTACAATTAAATCCAAAGGAAGCTTGATTATGTTTTTAAGTGCAAAATATCTTTCATAGTGATCATTTTCTATCTAAGGTGATAAATTTGTATAAGTAGAAACTATGGTAGCCCATAGATAATAATTGGAAGAAGAGATAGAAATATAATTTTCAGCCAATAATAAAGGTAAGATATTTAAGGACACTAAATTAGATGTTATGGCCCTAAATTCCCCAAGCATAAAAAATTGGTCTAAACTCTTCTTCACCATAGAGGATTTACCACCCATTTCTTAGGAAGAATAGATAATTACCACTGTGATCAGGAGACACTATGACTTGATTGTAGTCCATAATACTAGCCTTCATTATGATACCAACAAACCTAAGGTACTTCATTGCATAGATGCTCTCACTCCAATTTTTATAGACTATAGGGTTGTTAATGATTGGATCATCATAGAGGGGAATTATAATAGGATAGCTTGCATTTACCTATATCTTTTGAAAAATACTATAACCTCCCAATCCCCTATATAGACTTGTCCAAAATCAAGGAATAGACCAATAGACATGACATAGACACTATCTTTAGACCCTGTTTACACTAAGGGACCCATGTCTTTAGGGACTTTGAGGGTAAGATCCCAATAGTCCAATTCAAAGAGGGAATCAAGGTAATCATGAAACTATTAAACTAAGTATTAGGGCCCCCCTTAACCACCTAAGTAAACAAAATCTAGGTCCCGTATGTGTATTTCATGGTTGAGGAGAAGCTCACCCCTCCAATTGGAGACTTGATCAATGTCTTATTAACTAGGTAGTTCATGATGACATCAAGCCATCAAGCCATGGATTAGGGATATGGTAAAGGAATAGGTATAAATAATAATTGTGGTCACTCTAGGACCTAAGGGAAAGAGGATGGATGCTCTTAGAGCATCAAGTAGCTTAGTAATTTATGTCTTAGAACCTCCCAAGTTTACAAAGCTAGTCATCACTATCTAGTTTAATCCAGAGATAGCTACATTAGAAAGGGTCACCACTAATAAAGCCATGGTGAGAAATGAAGAGTTAACCTTTTAGAATGTGGAACCTTTTGTTGGAATAACCCCTATTGAATGATAATATCTAGGATATCATCTTATTCATGAGGAATATGTTTAAAGTTTACTTGATTCCTAATTATCTCAACCTAAAGCTAGAATTAGGGGAATGAAGTAGAGGATCCAAAATTTAAATAAGGAGAAGGAGAACCTTGAGACAAAGGTAATTTTTAATATGCTTGATGTGATTTTGGATATTTTTGAAGGCTCATTATATGATATGTTTGGATTTATAGAGTCCATGAAGTTAAGTCAATATGTACTAAGCCAACAAAGCCAAGTAGCTAAGGAAATGATAATAGATTGGCAAGAGGTAGAGACCAAGCTAAGGGATTTCATTAGCATATGGATTGTGAGTAAGATTCCTAAGTTCAAATCTATAACTTTGGCCCATATAAATTAAATATTAGAGATATTAGTCAATAAAATCCAAAGCTTAAGTATGTGGATAAGTAATTTAGATAGGCTCCTGACAGATGACAAGGAATTGATCACTAGGATTGAGCAGCTCTTGAGTTACATGATGATTAATCATACCAATATTTATGCCCTTAGAGTCATTGATAAATTTTAATTCAAGCATAAGGTCACCTTGCTCATGTAATCAGTAAAGATAAAATCTAAGGCCAATCTGGTAGGGACAATAGAATAATCTTGGACATGATATTTAATGCCAAGGAGAAGATTATAATGTCTAGGAGCATAAAGGAGGCTATGGATAGAGATGATAGGGATTTGAATGACCTAAATGATCAAGAAGAAATATACCTCATGAAACTAGCCATGGACCTTGATTTTATCAAGGGGCAACATCAAAAGGCAATGGAATTACTACAAGATCATTAGGAGAGTTTAATGGCAAAGGGCCCACCAACCAACTAAATATTCCTTTTTGTAAATTTTTTTAAGGCATATGCTATTATATTACCATATTAACCCTAGGTTAGTATAATTATGAAAAACAAGTGTATACTATAACTTTTTATGGAAGGACAAATTTTCTTATCTTTTGTATGCTTGTATGTTTTAACTAACTAGTGTACTACCTTATCTTTGTATAAAATGCATATATCACCATATTTTAAGAGAGAATTTTGATATTTTTTTTATATTTTAAGAAATTAATCTAATCAAGGATTTTTGGAAATATTAACCATATTTTATATGTCAATTTCTAAGATAGCTTTTCTTTCAATTAATAGTTTATGTCTTGAATTTGAATAGTTTCTTTGAATTTTGGGTTGTATTTTCTAAGCATATGGTTTCTAATTTGTGCATATGCTAAATTAGTTGGAGGATATTGAGTTTTCATTCACTTAATTTTTCTATGTATTTAGATGTACAAGTGTTATTTGATTATAGTAGTAAATCTTTAAAGTAGACCTGGTTCTTACTTATGACTCTTTACATTATCCTTTGAAGTTTGCTTGGCATATAGTGAAATATTAGCTTAGGATATTTTAAATTATATATTAGTTTAAATGTGTACTCAATTTTAATTTATTCTTTGTCATAATATTTAAAAATAAGATTGGCAATCACTTATTTCTTTTCTACCTTACCCTTCTCTTTGCTCATTTTTTACACCAGATCACTTTAGTTTTAGTTTTAGATTCATTATAAATATACACCTAGATTAATTTCTAGTTTAAGTTTGGATCATAATTCACTATGTTAACATAGATCCTCTAAAATTCACAAAGAATGGACCATTATAGCTCCCAACCATCACTTATTATAAATTGTATGGAACACTTATACATATCTCTACTATTATTTCACCACAGGTGACATCAAGTTACCAAAACCTAATACTCATTCTCTAAATTCTTGGAATTATAAAATGAGATGTGTTATTTAACACTAATAACCTATGTGATGCATTTATAGACATTAATATACATTTATATTAGCATTAGAAGGATAGCCTCTTCGTGAATTCTTTAAATCTTTGTTAGCTTTGACATGTTTTGATGTAAGATTAGTGTATCTTTGTGTTTTTGAGTAAATCATTTACTTAAAAGTATAAATATCATTGATATTGTTAGTTCATGATGTATATTTGTGCTTCCTTAGACAAATATTAAGGTTCTTTGAGATTTCATGCTTGGTCTCGGTAAATTTAACTTGAAATTTGAGGAATCCATAATATTTGAGGTTAGGACAGCTTGTTTTGATCAAAGATTTACATATCTTTCATAGATCAGAGTTCATTTGAGCTTAAAATTCTAAATATAGATCATATAAACATAATTAAATACATTTTTGAATTATTTTAGGCAAAGATAAATGTCCTTTGTTGTTCTTGATGTAATATTTACAAAATGAGCTTAATGTACAAGTTTAATCCTTATTCCTTATAAATATTAGCCTGATACATCATATTTCAAATAGGATATTCAACTTTCAAGTTGGACTTGATAAATATTCAAACTAGATCACACTCAAAGATAAGGGAACCTTTTCTTGAACTTGAGGTTCACCAAAAGGCTAAGCATGATAAAGGTAGATGCAGGAGATCCTAATCTTTTACAACTTCACCTCTTCAAGGTACCTTTGCCTTTGACCTTGACTCAGGTATGGTTTGGTTGGGAGAATATTTAATTAATGTTCCAAGTGTGGTACATGATCTCCCATGTAACCTTGAGAAGTATCTACCTACATTTAGTCCAACTGGTATTACGATTGTTGAAGATCACATTAAGTCTTTTAAAGCTACCTTAAGGTTTCTAAATGTTTTACATGAGAATGAGGCTTACAGGTTATTCCCATTTATCTTTAAGGATGTTTCTTATGAATGGTTCTTAAACTTGCCTGATAATTGCATCACTAGATAGGATAGTTTCACTGATGTTTTTATAGATCAATTTGGTAAGTTTGTTAGTCCTTGTGTTATTTACCATCAATTCACCACCATTAGAAGAGATGCAAATGAGCCTATTAGGTCCTTTAATGATAGATTTTATAAAATGTATAGCAAGACCATAAAACCTTATAATCCTGATAATGTATTAGCTTTAGAAATCTACAAAGATGTAGTGGATCCCATGACCTTTGTATTCTTGAAGAGATCTATGCCAGCTATAACTTCATTAGCAAGAGCCTATTTTGAGGTAGTCACCATCAATGATCAGATGTAGCCCCAAGGGAAAATGGTATATTCTATTCCAAACATCAACCCATAGATGCCCATGATGAACTTATTCTCCAATAACAACCAAAATATCATGGCCTTAATTCAACTCCCAAACTTAAACCGATTTCCATTGAGTCATGTTGCTCCTAATTAAAACTTAGGATTCTTAAATCATCTTACTAATGGATTAAATAAAAATGATCAAAGAGATTTGGTACCAATTACTGGTGCTAGCAATAACTAGGCACATAATTATGAAACTCCTAAAAATGAGAATGAATATATCTTAAAAATGGTCCAAAAGTTTTTAATTTTCTTCATCTATAAAAACAAGTTGGAAATACTGTTGAAATCTCAAGTAGGAACTTGTCATTTGAAAGGTATGATAGAATTTAGAATGATAGTTTTTATAATAATAACAATAATGAGCCATCTTCTAAAAATAAGACCATGGAAATTAATCTCACTGATATTGCATTACCTAATCATTTTAGGGTACATTACATAACCAAGCATGGTGAAATTGACTACATTGAGTTTTGCAAATATTTTGAAGCTTTCCAAGAGGAGGTGGATAAATTTGAGGTGGTAAATAAAAAGGAAATTAGTATAGGTTATTATATATCCAATTCATTTTATCAAGCCTTAATAGTGGATACTTTTGATTTCCCCTTTCAATTGGAAAATGAACTTGATGAGATTACTAAATAGATCCAAGCCTTTTAATAGTTCCTGAATAAGACCTATCCTTTAAGTAATAGAGATAAAAGGTAGTCCTTGAATACCTCAATACCTCTGAATAATTTTGGAACTCCTCTAGACACATCTTCAAGCAACCATCTATAGCCACCCAAAGGGAGTACTTCTAAACCTAATATTGATATTCCTAGCTCTTCTAAAATTAGATATAAGATTGTTGAGGACATGAAGAAAATAAAGACTAATATCACTTTGAATGAAATAACATAGATTAAAAATCAAAAGGACTTCTTGATAGAGTCATTATCAAAGAAATCCAACAAGCCACCCAAGGCTGACCATGCCAATGTGACTGTACACAAGGCTAAGGTAGAATCTCCTCCTTTCCTGCTCACTATTAGAATATTTGGTAAGAATTTTCATAATTATTTATTGTATTTAGGAATATCTACCTATATCGTGCCTACATGTATATGTAAGCAACTTGGTATAACACCTATAAATTCTAATAGGCTTGTCACCCAATTAGACAAATCTAGAGTTAAGGTTGTGGGATAATTGTTAAATGTGCATATGTAGTTAGATTATAAGCCCAGAGTATAACAATTCATTGATATTTAAGTTGTTGATATTATTGATGTTTATGGCCTCTTTTGAGTAGGGAGTGAACCAAGGTTTTTAATGGTTACATGTCCACACATTTCTCACATTTGTGGCTATCATGGAAGGGAGTTCCTAATCAAATCAAGATTGAGAGAGAACAAATGACAAAACACATGATAATGGAATACAATGTTGTAAATGAGAGGGTTAACATAATTGACTCAAACTTAGGGGTTTTCACCATAGAAACTGATAAGGTATGTGATCTCAAAAATGCATATGTTCTTCTTGGACTATGGAAAATGTATTTTAATAGTGTTAGGTGTAAGTCTAGATCAGGATTAGGTATTGTCCTTACTAACCCCATTGGTGAGAAATACCATGATTCCTATATACTCCAATTTACTTAAACTAACAACCTTGATGAATATGAATCCCTTATCCTTAGTTTATAACTTTGTATAAAGAATAAGGTCAAAAAACTACTAGTTTATGGGGATTCATAAGTAGTGGTCAATCAAGTAAGAAGTAAATACCAATGCAAGCTCTCACACCTAAAAAGGTATAAGTTCAAGGTCTAGGATTTAATTAAATACTTTGAATATTTTAGCATTGCCTTCATCCCAAGAGAATAAAACCATGTTTTTGATGAGTTCACATTTGTTGCAGCCAACCTCATACCCAACCAAGATTCCCCCAATTTTAGCATTGAGTTAGTCTTTATCCTTTAGTGCCTAATAATATCAACCATTTTCAAGTTTTTAGTGATGATTAGTAGATAATAGATTTCATGACCAATTATGGAGCATTTTATGCTCATATAATTGATGAGGCTAATGAAAATGCATCCAAAGAGGACAAATTTAATGGTAAAGTTATTCAGTTGAATGACAACAAGATCCATAAGGAGATGATTGATCTAGAAAGATTGTTTGATTAGGACAAACTGGATAAGGTTTCTAAGATCCCCAAGGTAAGTGGGAAAGAATATAATTCTATTCATATTGGTCTCCAAGATCAAACCCATCTAGTAAACATTGGAAAAGCCTACACAAGTATAAATAATAATAAGGGTAAAGAGCTCCTCACCCAATATAGGGATGTCATAGCATGGTATTATGATGACTTAAAGATACTTGATCTTAGGTTCATCACTCACACCATGCCCTTAAAAGAGAACTATAAACCATTCAAGTAGAAAAAAGGCCTATAAACCCTATCTTAGATTCAATTATTTTTAAAGAGGTTAAGAGACTTGTAGATGTTAGGATAGTCTTTCACATCAGGCCTTCTACCTAGGTGGATAATTTAGTACCAGTCAAGAAGAATAATGGTGATATTAGGCTTTGTATTGATTTTAGGAATTTAAAAAAATCATCTAAGAAGGATAACTACCCTCTTCCTTCTCTTATCTAGGTTATATAAATTGTTTCAAGTTCAACCATGATGTCTTTTCTTGATGGCTTTTCAATTTATAACTAGGTATTGGTTGAAAAAGAAGATAGGATGAAGACAATTTTTACACCCAAATGGAGAAAATTTTCATACAAGAGAATACCCTTTTTGTTAATCAATGTAGGAGTTACTTTTTAAAGAGATATGGATCATGCCTTCCAAGGCATGATAGGTAAATGCATCATTATTTATATGGATGATCTAATAGTTTTCTATAAAAATAGGGAAGATCACTTCATGAATTTTCATCAAGTGTTTGAAAGATGCAGAAGGTATGGGATTTACTTAAACCATAATAAAAGTATTTTTTGTGTTAATGAAGGTAAAATATTGGGACATATTATAACCAAGGATGGGATCTCCATATATCTTGAGTGGGTAGAGGCTATATCCAAAATAGACCCCCTAAGTAGTTGGAAAGAGTTAAAGTCATTCTTTAGTAAGATAAACTTTGTAAGAAAATTCATTTTTGGATTTATAGAGATTGTCAAACCATTAAATGGTATGCTCAAAAAGGATGCTATGGTATCATGTAATGAATAATCTAGAAAGGCATTTAATGACATTATGGAGGCTAGTATCCAATCTATAATCCTGATATGTCCTAACCTTTTAAAGGACTTTGTCCTCTATACATTTTCCTTTGATCATACTATGGCTATTGCATTAACTCAAAAAGTAGATGGGTGTGATCATTCAATAGCCTTTATGAGCACTAATTTTAAGAATGTTTATTTAAACTATTCATTAATTGATAAGTAGGTATATGCATTAGTAAAGGTAGTAAATAAATTCAAGGATTATATCCTTATAAATAAGGTACATGTTATTCTAATTGACTATGCCACAAAGCTTATGTAAAGCTAGAATGAACTTGGAGAATGTAGAGGTAAGTGGATGTCAATTTTGCAAGAGTGTTACATAGAAATAAAAATAGAAAAATTGGTAAGGTGCTAAGGTCTTATCCAAATTATTTCTAACACCAACCCTAAGCTATGTAATATTCAAGTTAATTAATAAAAATTTCAAGCTAGTAAATGGTATGATTTTATTATTCATTTGATAATTAATGATACCTATCTTTTAGGACTAACAAGGGAGAAAAATAAGGATCTAAGTCTCAAAGCTACTCATTATCTAATCAATAATGGAGTTTTATATAGGAAACATTTTAGAGAAACTACCTTAGGTGTGTTTCAAAAGAGGAAGCTAGTCAAATCATGAGTACCTTCCATGAGAAGTTTGGTAATGGACACCAATCAAGGAAGACTACTACACATAATATTCTTAGAGTTAGCTACTAATAGACAAATATATTCAGTTATGCTCATAAGAATATGAGTGAATGCCACTCTTGCCAAATTTTTAACATTAAGGAGCCTAAGGCAGTAATGCCTTTACAAGCAGTCATGGTTGAAAAATCATTTGCACAATGGGGGTTAGAATTTGAAGGAGTAATCAACCCAAATTCATCTGAAGGTCACAAATTCATATTGACCACCACAAATTATTATACAAGGTGGATTTAAGTTGTATCCACTAAATAATGTAGATGGAGGAGGTGATCAACTTCATGGAAGAGAAAATTTGTAATAGATTTGGAACTCTAGTCTCTCTAGTGTGTGACAATGGGTCTGTATTTTCATCCATAGAGATGATTGAATGGGATTAAGATAATGTTATCTCTTTAAATTTTTCATCTAACCATAATCCCCAAGGGAATGGAGTTTCTGAGTCTACCAATAAAATTTTGATGAAAGCAATAAAAAAAATTGTTGAAGACAAACCCAAGACCTAACACAAGTTACTCAAGTATGTATTATGGATAGATACAATCAAGATTACAAAATTTTTGAAGGCATCACCTTTTATATTGGTGTATGGCTAGGAACCCATCTTTCCTATCACTCTTAAGTTGTCCATGTATAGATTCATGCATAAATATATGGAAGAGGGTTAGGAGTTAAAAAAACTTAAGATTGATGGACATAATTTAGATGGAAGATGCAAGGGAGAAAGGATTTTTTTTATTTTGGTAGGCATCAAACCATAGTGAAAAGATGGTTTTATAAAATATCAAAGATTAATGTGTTCAGACAAGGAGACCTATTTATCCTTTGGGACAAACCATCTGAGCCTAAGGGCAAGCATGGAAAATTCACATATTTGTGGATTGGCCCATAGAATATTGTAGAAACATTAGGACACAAAACCTTAAATATAAAAGATTTACAAGGATCAGAGTTCACATTTCCCACTAATGGACAATACCTCAAGCACTACTTCTCTGCTTCTCTTGAGATCTTCATGGAGTAAATTGTAAGATGGTTAGATTTAGTATAGGTAGGCTAACTAGTTTCTTTTTAGTTCTTTCCTTCCCATCCCTTGTTTATACAAAAGCATGTATATATTTATTTACTTCCCCTTGCTTTCCTACTTTTTGTTTTGGGTTTCTTTCTTTTTGCTTTATTCCTTGATTCCAATAAGTATTTTTGGACAATCTTGAGCTCAAAGTTAGGTAGCTTTCTTGAAATTTCCCAAAGTCCAAAAATGTAGGTATGAGACTAATATATATGATGAGAATGGTTCTATAATGTAAGCCTAATGTTTTAATTAGAATAACTTGGTAAAGACTAGTCAAATAAACTAATCATTTCATAAGAACTTAAGCATTGTCTTGACATCAAATTAATTTTAAGAAGACATGCACTTGTAGGGTGAAATGTCAAACTATTAAGGGATATCCATACTTACACTTAATCAAAACCCATACCTTGGATAATGGTTGCATCCATAGGTGTTTATCTAAAAATCAAACATTTGACCAAATCATAAAACCTATGTATTCTAGTTCCCAACCTTGATAAAAGCATAAAGATCTAAAGAAAATTAAAAAAATAGAATTCAATGCAAAATCAAAAGTTATATGAGCATAAGTGATTATGGTAGTCTTCAACAAGGATATGGATGCTTGGATGCTAGTGGAGCAAGGCCTTGAGTGGAGCCAAAGGCATTTGTATCAGGGTTGTGGATGTTTGGTTGGTAGCAAAGCAATGTCCACACCTTCCATGAGCTAAAATCATGGTCCTTAATAAACACATAAACATGTTAATAAGTTAGTGTTAGTGATTAAAGACATGAAACCTAGAAGTTATTTCTTGAACCCCATGGAAAATAGTAAGGGGAATCAAATCACACACATAATACGGCTATGTCTTAGTGTTTGACCCTAATTTCTCAAGTGCAAGGTTTGTTTCGACCATCATTTGATCTAGATAATGATATTGATCAAGTGGAGTGGATGACCTAATTATTTGTCTAAATTAGAGTCTCTAGGTTCTAACATTTTTCTATATTTCCTTCATGAGTCTCCATTTGTTGAGGCCAACATGCCCATATTTTTTGAAAATTGGGACCCCTAAGATACCCTATAAATTAAACATGAAAATATAGCATGTTAAGATCATACACTTTATCAAAAGCAGGCTTAGTTATGTTTCACTTTAATTCTGTCTAACATTGCTAATAAATGGTCTTCATGGCTTTTAGTTGTAGGTATTATGTTGTATTTTCTTAAGAAGTTCTATTCCAAAACCCTATCAAAACCCTCAGTTCAAATTTGAAAATTAGCAGGAACTAAATTGGTGGGAACCTTTTAAAAATCCATTTTGGACCTAAGTATAAAATTCATGTTTTAATATTAGTCATGTTTTTAACATGACTAAAACTTAGCCTAAAATGCTCTATCCAATTTATTATTTTCCCCATTAAATTTCCTTGTGTATCTAACTAATATTATTTCTGTAGGTTCCTTTTATTTTCTAGCTTAGCCTAATGTTTTAACCCTATGGCCCCATTGTATTTATTAATACAAATGATACCTTAGTATTAACACCTTAGCTTAAGTTCCAACTCCTCAAGTCCAATTTTATGTTAGCATAATCCTTTCATTTCATAACTTAGCCTTAAAACCTTAGCATAAGTATTTTATATCATTGTGGGTCCTAACTTAACTTCCTTACATCTTGTAGGATCTAATGACCCTCACTTTATCATGGTATTTGATAAAATGGAGTGAGAAAAGCATAAGCTAGGACTTAAGAAACATGCATCTTAAAATATCTAATGACCCACACTTCATCATAGGAAAGGGATCCAAATCATGAAGGCCCTGATAAATTTCCACCCTTAGCCTTCATCTAATGGTTCTCACTTTACCATGAGGATTTGATCAGTTGGAGTGATGCATAGTTGAAAGGTCAAAATATTATGGAAGGCCCACATGATCAACATGTGGTACCCTTACATTCGATGATCAAAGGTAAATGGGTCCCACCTGACAAAGAAACCAATCATGAACAATCTTTAAAATCATGATCTTACATCTTTCACTTGCTCACAAATCTCAATCCAATAGAGTTAATTAAGTCCAAGATCTTGGAAATACCCATGAAGATGCCATGTGGCATTCTTGCATTGAGTCACAAAAATTTGACAAGCTTAAAATTGGTGTTTGTATGACCATAATTTGATGTTTGCAAGGATGTATTTGACATTTATGCGACCATCAACTTTAAGACCATCAAATTAAAAACTTCACTAGCTTAAAATTTACATTCACGTGATCATCATTTGACATCCACAAGGATGGATTTGATGTTTTAAAAACTATCAAATTTAAGCTAATGGATTATTTTGCTCAAGGTTAAAATATAATCTAAAATCTCATTGGAAAGCTCATGAATTACTTTACAGGCTAATGGAAGTGATTGGAAGATTCTCAAACACTATAAATCTTCAATCTACAAATATAGAAATGGTGTTATGGTCTAAGTATATGAAAAACAAAACTTAGTATAGGTTTATACTTTAAGGTTCCCATTGCATTATGAAAAATGTATTGAACCCTAGACTAAATACTTATACTAAGTCTTATTCTTAAAATAGTCTTGATAATGTAGAGATTAAACCAAGTTTTTCTAACCAAATATTTTAATTTGTTTAGTATTGTAATAAAAACCCATTTTACATTAGACCATTATATCATTTTGACCCCCTTTGAGCATATTTTATGGAATTGGCATAAATATTTTAGCATAAATTATATATTGTGTTTATTAAACATAGCGTAAAATTTGGCCTACAGACATTTAGCCATGAGTCCCTTTCTATGAATTCATAAAACTTAGGCATAAATTCCTTAGCCTAAGTTTTATTTCATGTTTGATAAAACATGAAATAAACCTTAGCCTAAGGGATTCAAGCTTAATTCCCACCTTAATAATAATATGTTGACTTAAAGTTTGGGCATTTTTATAGATAAATGGCTTGTACTTCATCACAAGAGGATAATCCAATTACATGAAGAACCCATGGACTTTTCAATGGAGTCCCAAGAACCTAAGGATCGATTCATCATGAAATCCCATTTGAAGTAAAACTGATAGATGATCCAATGGTTCATGCTTCATTTTACTTCACAATCTAACATCACAAAAGTTCCAATGACTTTTTAAAGTTTTGAAATCTCACCATGTGTCCAATGCTCATTCAACAAATGACTGGTGTAGGATACTAAGCACAAGAAGGCATGTAAAGGCACCAAGTGTCACAACCATGAAGCTTAGAACAAAAAGAGCCAATCACAAATAAAGACCTGAATCATGATCAATAGTTTGTAGTCACTCATGGGATCCTCATCCAATGGTGTGAAATAAAAGAAGAAATTTTAAATGCCAATGACTAATGATCAAAAAGCATTTATGAAAAATGTTGTTAAAGGTATATATCATTGCCACATAAGTGCCATAAAAGTATAAAAGGATAAAATAAGAGATCTTGTGGGCTAACAAATGTGAAATTATAAAGGAAAAGGTCTAAATAAATCCAAGGCACATATAAGATAGAGTCTAGATGCATCTTGCCATTAAAGATCTAAAACCCTAAACTCTACATAAAGGTGACCCAGGTGAACTCAATTGGTTACAATTCAATCCAAAGGAAGCTTGAATGTGTTTTTGAGTGCAAAAGATATTTCATAAAGATCATTTTTTATTCAAGGTGATCAATTTGTAGAAGTAAAAACTATGGTATCCCATAAATAGTAGTTGAAAGAGGAGATAAAACTCTACCTATCAATAGATAATGAAGATAGAATCTTTAAGGACATTGAATTAGATGTTGTAGCCTTGAATTCTCCGAGCATCAAGAATTATTATGAACTTTTCTTCACCATAGAGGAGCTACCACCCATTTCAAAGGGGGAATAGAGAATTACCACCATGATTAGGAGACACTATGACCTAGTTTCAGTCTAGATAATCAGCCTTCATTTTACTATTTCCAAGCCTATGGTACTTCATTTCATAGATGTTCTCACTCTAATTTTCATAGACTATAGGGTTGATAATGATTGTATCATTAGGGAGGGGAATTATAAGAGGATAACTTACTTTTCCACTATAGATTTTGAAAATATTATAAGCTCTCAATCCCCCATATATACTTGTCCAAAATCAAGGAATAGACTAGAAAACATGGCCTAGACACCATCCTTAGACCCTAGTTGCACCAAGGGACCCATGTCTTTAGGGAATTTGAGGGTAAGATCCCAATATTCTAATTCATATAGGTAATTAGGGTAATCATGACCTTATTAAATCAAGCATTAGGGGCCCCTTCAACCACCTATGTAAACAAAATCTGGGTCCCCTATGTGTATTTAATGGTTGAAGAGAAGCTCACCCCTCTAATTAGAGATTTGATCAATGTCTTCTTAACAAGGTAATTCACTGCTATAAAAAAGAAAATAACTAATCAATTATATAAGATGTCTTATTTAGTAGATGCCCTTCTTGCCTCCATAAATTTCCCTATCATTATGAATTAGTCTCTGGATTGTCAAACCACCATTTCCCACCATTACTCCAAGTTACACATCTTTAAGTATAAGATTCACATGCAATTTATATATGATTATGTCTACCCAGCCATAGTGTAGGCTATTATAGGTGGTCCCATGCCTAAAGTCTAACCACTAATCAATATATATGTAGAGATGATAGGTGGCACATGGTTCTATCCAAATTACAAAGTCATCAAGATTAAGGGGATTATGTCTTAAGCCTTCAGATTACTAGTGTATGTTCTTAGCAAGCTGGCTAAGTAATAAATTGCTTCCCAACTCATTCATGGCATTAATGAAATTTGTAAGTAAAAGAGGAAGGGTATTTTACACCCCTTCCATTTAACTATTGGAAGGACTATACTACAAGATTAGAAACAATTTGATACCATGTACAAGCATAAAGACTTAGCTAGGTTTCAATTGGATGAGCTTAAAATATGAGACCCAAAAAGTATAGTGTGTAATCATTTAAAGGATAAAAATATTCCCAAGCTTGAATATATGCATCAAATTAGTGTTCATGACACCATTTACATTAAGGCTAATACCTATGAAGAAGTGTTGGCTAGGATCAAAGGGAACAACATCAAACTTGAGCTTAGGTTGACAAAAGGATGATAAGCCATCCAGAGAGGCATGGAAAATGCATCATCTCTAGTATGACTTGTTGTTTGGACCATCTAGGACATCCCAAGAAAAACATCAAGTGGATCAACCATAAATTCAAAAGAAAACTAAATAAAGGCTTGGGAAGGAAAATCTAGAAGAGAGACCTGAAGAGGGACCCTCATCCTCAACCTTGCCCTGAAGGCCACCTACCCTACTTAAACATACAAATATGATTACCTTATATCTAGATGAGACACTTGAAGGTGTTGTCAAGGAACTTATTGAGGCATATGACACAAATGAAGAAAAGGAACTATATGAAGAAACTTAGATCCAAGCAGGGGAGACTAGAGAAGATAAAGGAAAGGAGATTGCTTTTGATATTATCCTAATGGATCCTAAAGAGAAGAGGAAGGCATAAATGGCACTAGTCCCTATTAGACCTAAAATACCAAGGTTGACTCTCACACACCCTACTAGTGAGATCAACCTATTTAGTGACAAATTCCCCATTCATGGAACAATCATCCCTAACTATTTATTTATGGAAAATTACAAAATATCCCTTCTCTCTCCCATTCATGGGCCATAATAAAATTTTCCAATATTAAAGTGCATGATGACATCAAGCCATGGATTAGGGCTATGGTAAAGGAATAGGAAGAAAGAATAATTTTGGTCATTTCATGACCTGAAGGCAAGAGGATGGATGCTCTTAGAGCATCAAAAAACATAGGAATTAAGATCTTAGAACCTCCCAAGTTTATATATCTAGTCGTCACTATCCAATTTAATTTAGAGATAGCTAGATTGGAAATGGTCACCACTAAGAAAGACATGGTAGGAACTGAAGAGTTCATCTTATAGAAGATGGAACCTTTTATTGGCTTAACCTCTATTGAAGGATAACAAATAGGAGAGAATTCTATTCATGAGGGTCATGTTGATAGTTTACTCAATGCGCAATCAACTTAGACTAAAGCTAGAATCAATGGAATGAAGTAGAGGATCCATAATTTAGAGAAGGAGAACATTGAGATACAAGAAATTTTTTATGTGCTTAATGCCATTTTGGATATGTTTGAAGCCTCATTCTTTGATATGTTTGGATCTCTTCAATCCATGAAGTTAAGGCAAGATGCACTAATATAGAAAAGCCAAGTATCCAAGGAGATGATAGCAGAGTGGTAAGAGGTAGAGATCAAGCTAAGGGATCTCATCAACATATGGATTGGAAATAAGATTCATAATTTTAAATCTATCATACTGGCCCATATAAATGCCATATTGGGGATAATAGTTGATAAAATCTAAGGCCTAAGTGTGTGGACAAGAAACTTGGATAAGCTCTTGATAAATGACAAGGAATTGATCACTAGGATTGAGAAACTCTTGGGTTCCATGTTGGTTTATCCTACCAAGATTTCTGCCTTTGGAGTCATTGATAAAGCTAAATTGAAGCACACGGTTACTCTAGCCGTGTAGTCAGTCAAAAAAAAAAGACAAGGCCAATCTAGTATAGATAATAAAAGAATCTTGGACATGATGTTTAATGCTGAGGAGAAGATTATAGAGTCTAAAAGCATAAAAGAGGTTATGGCTAGAGATGATATGGATTTGAATGACCTGGTTGATAAAGAAGAAATCTATCTCATGAAATTAGTCATGTACTTGATATTATCAAGGATAAACATCAGAAGTAAATGAAACTTCTATAGGATTAGTAAGAGAGTTCAAGGATAAAGGGCCCATTAGCCAGCTATGTTTGAAATATTTTCATTGATGTTAAAGGTCTAGCATTATTGGTGATAAAGGCCCCATTGCATTTTATGTCATTTGTAATAAATATATCTTGGCTAATGTGAGTTAATATTTATTTAATATTAATGAATATATTTTTGGTTGCATATGAGACAAAATAAGGGCCCATGGAGAAGTCAAAGAGCCATGGGGTAAAGACAAAAGAAGGATGGGATGCATTTTCCCATGAAGAGTCATCTTGGGGAATTCCAAGACTCACCAAGTGAAGACAAAAGAGGAAGGGCACATTTTCTCATGAAGGGACACTTTGAGGGAAATGAAAAGTCACCAAAGATAAGGACAAAAGTGGGAAGGACATTTTTGGTCATGAAGGGTCACCACATGACTTTTCAAAGGCAAGAATATGAAGGGTCATACAAGTTTGGTGCCATTTTCCATGAGGATTGAAGGGTCACAAAGGGGGAAACCCAAAGGTCATTTGGAAAGCTATAAATAAAGGCTTGAGAAGCCATTTGTAATAAAAGAGATAGAGGTTGGTTTGATATTGTAATATCTAGCTTAGAAGAGCAATTGTGAGATATGAATATGATTTGTATTTGTTATATCTAGCTTATAAGAGTAAAGGTGAGAGAGAGAGGAAAGAGATGTTATATTGATCTATATTTGTTGAGATAGCAACATTGAGAGATAGGTGTGTGGTATACACAAAGGGGTTGGTACTCCTATGGGTTTGTGCTCACGAATTGTTGCTAGGTTGGTGCTCGACAAAGGGATTAGTGCTCCTGTGGGTTGGTGCTCATGAATTGTAACTAGGTTGGTACTCGACAAAGGGGTGTGGTGCTCTTATGGGTTGGTGCTCATGAATATTTGTTGGGTTGATGCTCAGCAAAGGGGCTGGTGCTCCTGCAAGCTTGGCTTGTGAATATTATTTGGGTTGGTGCTCATTCATATACTTGAGATTGTTCTTCATGGTTTTTCCCACATTAGGCTTCCA
Source organism: Torreya grandis (assembly GCA_037957365.1). Classification (NCBI taxonomy): domain Eukaryota; kingdom Viridiplantae; phylum Streptophyta; class Pinopsida; order Cupressales; family Taxaceae; genus Torreya; species Torreya grandis. The sequence continues at coordinate 2,071,047 of JARHVA010002627.1, forward strand.
CGTTATATCTGGTGTCTCTCTCTATCTTGTGTGGTGTTTATTTTTTGATTTTTATTGCATATCTTGAATGTTTAATTAAGTGGATTTTGGTTAAAGGAAAGTATTATTAGATATATGATATATTGATTCACCCCCCCTCTCAGTATATCCTATGCTTAACAAGCTAAATATTCCTTTTTATAAAAAAAATCTTAATATTTAAAATATGAATATTATTTTGTAAGGCATATGCTAGTCTGTTACCATATTGCCCATAGGTCAATATAATTATGAAAAATAAGTGTATACTAGAACTTTATATGGAAGGATAACTATCATTATCTTTTGTATGCCTTTATGTTGTAATTGAATAGTGTACTACCTTATCTTTCTATAATATACATGTATCACCATCTTGTAAGGGAGATAATTTTTGAGATTTTTTTTTTATGTGAAACAATTAATATAATCAAGGAGTTCTGCAAATATTGTCCATATTTGATATGTAAATTGTTAATATAAATTTTCTCTCAATTTCTAGTTTATGTCTTAAATTTGAATGGTATCTTTAAATTTTGGGTTTCATTTTCTAATCATAGGGTTTCTAATTTGTGCATATGCAAAATTAGTTGGAGGATCCTGGGTTTTGCTTCCCTTTATTTTTCTTTGTATTCAGATGTGCAAGTATTATTTGATTATAGTAGTAAATCTTTAAAGTATACTTAGTTCTTACTTGTGACTCTTTACATTATTCTTTAAAGTTTGCCTTGTATATAGTGAAATATGATCTTAGACTATTTAAAATTATATATTAGTTTGAATGCATAATTAGTTGAAATTGATGCTTTGTCATGATATTTGAAACTAAGATTGGAAATCACTCATTATTTTTTGCCTTACCCTTCACTTTACTCCTTTTTTACACTAGACCACTTTAGTTTTAACTTCATTATAAATATACACCTAGATTAATTTGTAGCTTAATTTTGGATCATAATTCACTGAGTTAACATATATCCTCTACAATTCACAAGGAATGGACCTTGATGGCTCCCAACCGTCACTTATTATAAATTTTATGGAACACTCATACATATCTCTACTACTATTTCACCATAGATGACATAAATTTACCACAACCTACTACTCATGCTCTTAATTCTTGGAATTATAAAATGAGAAGTGTTTTTCAACACTAAGAAACTCTATGATGCATTTAGAGACATCAAAAATTGATCAGACTAAGAGATAAGTAATATGCACAAAGAGATAATGTCTACAAGCCTTTTGGTAGTGGTAAGGTATATGAGCTAAAGGTACATCCATGATGTTTATTTTATAAGTGTAAAAAATTAAGGTGATATATAATTCAAAAATAGTGTCTAAAATTGATCACAATTTTAATTAAGTATATGTTGGGCCCATATTTTGACTAAGTATGGATCCATGCCAACTTAACTAACATCTCAGTGTAATGAAATCATTTAACATGATTTTTATTTTGATATCTTTTTCACTAGATGGAATAATCAATGCACATCTTATTCTAGCTAGCAGGTAGTTAACTGACACCCAAATTTTTAGGGCATATTTAAGACTGGCTACATATGGTGACCATAGTGCAAAGGATGCAAGGAGATGAAGCTAGTAAAATGATCAACAAAGGCCCTAGCTCAACACTCAACATGTTTTTTCCACCCTATCAAGAAGATGAATTTATGTGCCATAAAACTAAGCTCAAACTAGTGAGTAAAGAAATGTGAATAGAGGTAATGAAGCTCTAGTTAAATTGAACTAGACTGTTAGAACTACCATTGTTGTTAGATAGAGAATGGATGACTTTGAGGCTCTATTTTTCAATGCCAAAGCTAATTTTTGAGCTTCTATACCATTAGTAGCATTAGCTAATCATTGTTCTATTTCACTTATCATGTAATTTATTTATTTGGACTTCACTTAATGAAGAATGGTGTTTCATCTATATTGAGCTCAATCTAGTTATGCCTTTAGTTAATGTCTTTTGAATGTGATGGTTATAATGGTATGATTTAATCATATGAATTTTATGTTTAATTAAAGTTCTGGATCAAGGCATTAACTTTATCCTTGTGTAAAATATGACATCATCCTACTCTATTGAAATAGCCTAAGTATAGATAAGAACCCATGCCCAATTACAATATCCTTACATGAAGAATTATCCTAGTATGAAGTTTATATGAATCATTCCATTGAACCCTCAAATATTTGAATGATGCTTAGCATAATTAAATAAAGGCTTATGCCCTTGAGATAGTAGAACCAACCTAATAAAGGTATGTACCCTTATAACTGGAAATAGTTTCCCAAATAGGCTTTGTGCTTATAGAACATTATCCTAACCCATAAATGGATTGTGTCAATGAACCTTCCAAATAATTTATTGAGATGAAAAATTCTTGTAAATAATGATTTGTGCCATGGCATGACTAGCCCAATATAAGCCATGGTTATTTCTCTGTTGCACTTAGGGTGAGCGCATAAGGCTTGCATCTTATGTGAATTGATGCCAACATAACCGAGTGATAAATGTTGATAGTTATAGGAACATAAATAGTTTTCACCTAGTTATAATTATTTAATAACTAACTTGAAATAATTGGATAAGTACTTGAATCCATGAATTAATTAACCCTCCTTTCTACAACATTTTGGTTCCATTATTGTGCCCTGTGTTGAATTTTATTGCTACAATGGTGAAACAAAAAAATATTCAACTCTCCCTTGAAAATATTAAGTGTTAGATGGAATAAGTGGGACATATATTTGTGTTAAAGAATCCATCTTGTAAAAGACAAAATCTAAGGAAGTGGGTCCAGTATAACCTATATGATACTCTATATGAGGTCTTCTTTTGTCAACTACCTAAGCATGTGTATTGATGGTTGTATGCCTATGTGACCCACAAAATATGAAGATATAGATAACACCTTGAGTGGATGAAGGAAAAATTAGAAATATTGATAACCTAGATGCCATTTGGACCAGAGATATAGATAAATGGTGACAAGGAGCACTAAACACTCACATACTTGAGTTTACATTATTAACATAATTTTACCCTAAATAAGTTGAGTATTATTTTTCACACAAACCCAAAGGCACAAATATTTTGACACAGAGATTAAGAAATTGATGGTGTGTTATGGATTTGAAACTATGAGAATGGAAGGATAAATTCCTTTCATGTATGAGAAGTACAATAGAGAAGAAGGGGATGTGTAGGTGAAGCATAATAGAAGGGGATGAATAGATGGATACCTAAGATCTCAAGGGATAGATTTATAGCAAGAGAAGGCACATGATGATAAAATATATGGAGCCTATAAGTTTTTATAGAACCTATAGTGAGTGGGAAGGGCATAAGGAAGGATCTTTTGAATTGTAGCAATGGTAGGAGGAGAGAAACATTGAATCCATAGATCAAGCTCAATAGTTAACAAGTCTAGAATATATTATGTTCCTAAAATATTTGGTGATTTAATATGCATCGAAAGGGCTAACCCATTTAAACCTATGATGTAATTTCATGTGATGGATCCCCCATCAGAAGAAAGAAGAGTGATAACTGGCCCTATTATCAACATTGACTTTGACCATTTTATAGACTTGGAGTATAATTTTGTAATTAAATAAGTTATTCCTTAAGAGTAATTGAGAAAGGATACCTATATACCTTTGGGTGATAGATAAAAAATATAGAACATGAGTACAAACATTTTAGTTCAACCAATGCCCATTATGCAAACTAGGAAACAACCCATAGGAAGTGGCCCTATGCCACAAGTGAGTAGTATAGTGCCTTCAACAACAATAGTTCCAATAGTAACAATGAGGCCAAAACCTAACCTTATGGATGGAGGCATTGGAGGGCCACCACCCACATAGATTCTAGGGGGAAAGTCCATTAGATGTCAACTATGCCCCCATATCATATTTACTAAGAGATGACCATGTACTTCCCAAAATATCATGGCATGGAAAATGCCATAGAGCATGTTCTAAAATGTGAACTACAATGGCATAATTCATTTATACCTAGTTAGAGTATAAGGCAACCTAGTGTATGAAAACTTTGCTTGATTTCACCCATACATAGTATAGGAAATTTGAACCTTAATAGATTATGGTTGATTATGATATCCTAAAGGAAGAATTATTGAAGGAATTTGAAATACTAGTGTTTGAACAACAAAACATCACTATGCTCAAGGGGATTAATCAAGGGATCTTAGAAAACATGTGCCTATATGATGCTAGGTTCAAAACTCTTATTTCCAAGCTTCCTTATAACATTTTCCCATCATACATAATGGTTTGTTGGAGAATTTTTAGCTCCATTTATAAGAATTCTCTCCATTAAGACATTCACAAACCCTCATGAAGCACTTAAAGCCATGCTTAAAATTAAACTAGTAAAAAGTGTAGATACTAGGATCAACCCATTCATAGAGGTTAAAATTATGTCTATGGCCTCCAAACTCTAAAATCTTACAACTAATTCATCTCAATACACTCATAATGGGTTATATTGCACTAATTATGATATGGAAGGACATAATAGGAATAAATACCCTCAAAAGAATGTGTGCACATTGATTTTAAGTTGTAAGGTCTATCACTAGGTGCATTATGTTCACAAATACCCTTTGTTGTAATGTTTTAGTTAGGTTAACATAACCATCTATTACAAGTTCTATGATTCCTACATTCAGACCATATTTTATTGTCAAGTGATTGATGAGATATGTGAGAACATGGAGAGAAGTGCACAATAGGCCACTATGGTACTTAGATGACAAGTGAACCAAGGCATTAAGGGATATGGCTAATAGAATGCAAGATATGGGATGCAAAGAGAAACCATAGGGTAAGATGGATGATGTAGTGGAGGAATATTCCCACCATGTTCATGTTATAAATGTGAATTGATGGAGCATTATCAATGTGACTTCCCTACACATCTAACATGTAGGTATTATCCAAGAACACATAAGGTTGAGGAACATCCTAACTTGTACAAAACATTGACCTAAGGTAGGCATAAAACTTAAAAGGGCACATGAATGATCAAGCATGAGCCAAAAGAGGAGAATTAGGCTTTGAAGGTATAACAAAACCATGTAGACAGAGTCAAAGTGTAGGTGACTACTCGTAATGGATTCACCATTAAGCTTCTAGTTACACCAATTTATAAATTGTGCCTAGAACATAGGGATTAAAGTCAAATTAAATGCATCATGTGGCCTAAAAATAAAGCTTAACCTTACCCTGACCATACATGCCATAAGGATCTATTATAATAGGTCATGAGTATCATTTAAAACAAATCAGGACAACTCTATCTAGAGTGACACCTAGAAGAATAGGCTACCACCTCCCGCAAGAAGCAAGATAGCTAGGAGGTTGAGATCCAAGATCTAAAATAAATCATATGCCTATTATAGATAGAATGGATTTTTCCCTTATTGAATAATTTAATCTTGGAGCATGTAAGATAAAATCCAATTTAAGTTGTTACACTACACATGAAATGGGCATGAAAATTAAGGCATACACAAAATGTAGAGTATGATAAATAACTCCTTATGAATGCCACCATTAATGGATGGTCAGTATGTGAGGTACTTGTTGACATAGGCACTAAGGTCAATATTTTGACTAAGAGTGTATGGGAAAAGATGGGTAGGCCAGCCTTTAGGCCTTCCCCTCATGTGCTTTCCATGGCTAACAATCCCTGAGTGAAACAAATATAAATTATGAAGGGCACCATTTTAGATATCATGATCACTAAGTTTCATGTTGACTTCAAGGTAATCAAGTTGGTAGAACAAGATAATTATCTAGTGCTCTTGGGAAGGCCATAGTGCTATGCAAATAATGTAGATATGCACTTCAAGAGGTGTTATATGACCTTTACAAATGGAAAGGGGAGGGTAGTAATCCCCCTCTCAAGTAACCAAAGGTGATATTATTTAGAGAGTTTCAATCTCAAGGATGAGATTAGCCATATATATAGCATCACAATGTAAGGCACCAAGATGTTCAACCCTAGTAATCAAGGAGTGCTTGCTTGGGAAGATGGATAATCAACTTTAGATACAACTGATGTTGCCAATGACTAATTGTTTGAGGAAGCTTATGATACCATTGGTTAAAGGTAGTGCCTATTACAAGAAAAGACACCAAATATATCTAGAATGGGTTTGTTTAAAACTAATTTCACTCCTAAGAAATGGGTCCCTTATACTAAGAAGAAGGGAAAGAGAGTTTTTTAACTAAGAAAAGGTAAACTTGTGGTGATCCCAAAATATGAGGGTAGCAATCCTATGGAATAGTATGTCCATGACTTCAAATCATACATCCTAAAGGAGATAGATATAATGGTCGTACTAGTGTATACTTTGAAGAACATTGCCACTCATTAGTGGGAAGTGCAAAGACTTAGCTTACCAACTTGTCAAGATGTGAAAGTAACCATATGCACTAGATTAGGGAAAATCAATGAGGACCTGGACATCTCTACCTACTCTATAAAATCCAAACCTATAGCACATGTGTGCTTGTGTTAGTAAACATGGACTATGTAAGGTGAAAACAACCCAAGGAACCTATGGGTGCACATCTTCTATAGGACCTTGAAGATGTGGGTATGAACATTATAAATTGTCAATGAAACACACCACTAGACATAAAATTAGGATGTAATTAAGGAGAGTGTCATGCACACCTTCTCCTTTTATTTGTATAACATAAAATTTATTGAGCCAATGCAAGTAATTCAAAGGGTAGTGTTCAAGGACACTACAATCCTATAGGAGCACCTAAAAGATATGTTTTGGGAAAAAGGGTTGGCACTCTTAACTTTATTTAAGGATAAAGTAATCAATATTTACTCAAGTGAAGAGGATGACAAAACATGGAAGGTGCACCACAGTATGACCTTAATAGATAAAAAGAAGCTTATGTGCCAAGTAGATGATAGCATCCCCAATGAAGAAGACCTAACTCATATTCACATAGAGACAACTAAGGGAACTAGGCAAGCCAAAGACTCAAATTAGGTGAATAATGAGTCCTAATACATGCCACTCAAAACTACCAAAGTAGACATCATCTTATAAGGGGAACCAAAGATGGCTAATCTAGGTGCATATCAGTTTGATGTAGAGCTGGCATGAATTATGGATCTCTTGAGGGAGTTTCAAGACCTATTACCTTAGAATTAGTAAGACACAAATGGAACCCACCCATTCCTCGGTAAAATGATTATAAATTTGGTTGATGACACAAGACTAGTTAATAAGTGCCCATACAAAATGAACCCCAATATACACAATAAGGTTAAAATGGAGATTGATGGAATGTTGGCCGTGGGGGTCATCTACCTTATGTAAGAATCTAAATGGGTGAGTCCTATGGTTATTAGCATTAATAAGGATGGGAAAATCCATATTTTCATAAATTATATACTATTAAATGTTTCCTACATCATTGACCCCTTATTAACTATGTTCATTGATGACGTCTTGGATGGAATCATAGTCTATGAGATTTATACTTTTACTGATGGGTTCTTAGGATACCATCAAGTCCAGATTGAAAAGGAGGACAAGCCAAAATAAACTTTATAAATGAATTGGGATATTTTTCATACAATTTGATTCACTTTGGAATTAATAATTCACCAACCATGTTCTCTAAATTAGTGATCACTACATTTAAGGATTTCATTCACAAGTTCTTCCAATTGTACCTAGATGACTACACTGTGTATGGGCTCATAAAGGACAATTATGAAAACATATGAATCATTTTTTAAATGTTTAGGTAGATATATGTATCCTCTAACTTTAATAAATTCATCTTTGTGACATCATTTGGTACCTTATTTGAGCACATCATCTATAAATATGGTCTATTCATCGATCCAATGAAGATCATAAAACCATTTAGGTCCAAACCCCTTAAATTTAGGAGGATGTTTGTGCCTTTCTTGTAAATTTTGGATACTATAAGAAATTCATAAGGATATATGCAATTATTATGGTTCCACTAGAGGATATCTTGCATAAGGATGACCCATTCTATTGGGGCACAATATAAGAATATGCTTTTGAAACTCTGAAGCTCAAATTAGCTAGCATACCTATTTTATAATTTCCTAATTGGATAGATATTATCCCTTGGATTTTCACCCTTTGAGGAGATGAAAATATATCCTCATCCAAGTGGCATAGTGGAGTCATATCTAGGCCTCTAGGTATCCTAGGGGATGAGGTGAATCTCTAAATAGGGCTAGCTCCCTTGATGTACCACTTTGGATTGTAATTACTACTAAACTTGGGGCATGAAAAGGGAGAGAGATAAATGAAAGAAAACTAACCTAAGAGAGTTTATACACCAAATTTACTAATGACATCCAACCATAATAATATTACACTTGAAATCAAAGGACAAACTGAAACATAGACTTCTCTAATATTCATCTTCTCACATCAATGTTATATTATGAGGTAATGGATGAATGTGAAAATATAGGAGGAATAAACAAGAGGCCTATGAGGGAACTAATAAAAATAATAACTCACTAAATATTTGAAATCTCCTAAAACACTTCACATGCTCTACATGAAGAAGTTTTCCATTTGTAAAGAGGATGAAAGAATGATAAAACATGCTAGAGAATCCATAATATTCACTTATGAAAAATCAAAAATTCCAAATGAACACACTATGAATAGTCATGGAAGAGGTGAAAATAAGTTTTCTTATTGATCAAAATTTATACATTTGAGTTGGGCTTCACCATACTTAGGTGGAGCATTCAATACAATGCCAAAAAGGCTAGTTCTTATATAACTTATGAGAGAGAGAAGAAGAGAGAAGTCCAAGGATCACAAGGATAGTTTTCAATTTTATATAAGGATTTAATTTTTAATTTTCATATATTATATTATGAACCATCAATGGTCAGGATCTACAATTTTTAATCCAAATCACAAACTTCATGAAAAGTGGAAAGAAATTCCTCATTTTGGCTTAAAAAATTGCCTACATGATTGACCCTATTCGAACATACTATAACTGATTATGACTATTTATAATTATTATAATGAATTTTAATGACATAATTCATGCCTATACATCAATTTTTTTCAAGTATAGTCATCTGGAATCATCTATAAAGGAGAAATTATCATTTGTTGTCTAGAAAACTACTCTTCCATGCACCCTGTACACTTGGCCTCAAAATTGGCATTATTTTATCATTAAAATACATGGGATTAAGTGAATGACACATATAAATACCATCCATGTCCTTAGAAGCATCAATGACACCTTAAAAATCCATCTACTTGAAGTTTTTGCACTTCTCCCTAGTTTATCAATTAGGTTAGTGTTGACAAGTTGAGTTGAAGCACCTAGTTCGGACAATTAGGATATATTTATCAGGAATAATATTGATATTGGTAATTATATTAAGTATTAATATTTCCATCCACATGATTTTAATCTCTTTAAACCTCCTACAACCTAAAAAACACATTAAAAAATGATAAAAATCTTATTTCTACCCCATTTGTACAAGTCTGTATAGATAAAAAGCATGTGAGGGAGCCTAAGGGATTCCTCTAAAAATTATAATCACTATTTTAGTCAAATTTTTCCATTATATCATCTTTCCATTCTCATTTTCTCCATTAGGTCTTAGTTGAGGATTTACAAGGGTTTTTGAATAGTTTTCCTTCTTAAGCATTGTTCATAAAAGTTGGATGTCCAAACTTTTAAAAAAATTCAAAAACATGGTGTTAAGGGAAATTTATAAAATATAAAAATTCCTTGTAATCCCATTAAAAACCTCATTAAATATATGAGTACTCAAACTTGTCCTATCAAGCTTGCTTCTTCCATTTGCACAAGGCTGAGATGATTTTTGAGCTAAAAAATAATTATTTATGTTTCATATACCATCCAAATGCTTGGACATGTATTATATTACCTCAAAAAAAAGTTTTAATTCATTAGGATGTTCATTTAATGTGGAAATTAAAAGTGAATCCTCACTTAGGCATTAGGACTAATGTTTCTCAATAGGTTTGCTTGTAGATTAAAGTATAAAATGACTTGTTGAGGGTTTACATACATTCAATTATCTTAGAAACATCTATTACATCAATATTAACATGATTCACTAAGTTTTAATTCCTCTCTAAGTCCAAAATTGACATTGATCCCTTATTTGGTTTTTTGGCCTAAGCTTACCAAATTAGGTCTGACTACAACATTTGAGGTTTTGGGAATTTTATCTAGTTTATTCTCTATTTTATTTATCTCCATGACTATACTATGTGTATTCAATATTTCTAAACCTTATTTAAATATTTAAATAACCCCTGGTCATCCTCTTGCCCATCTTTTCCAAGACTGTAAGTTTTATGCATGAGGGAAGTGCCCTCTGTCTGAGACAAAATAGAGTGAACTTACCCTATTTTATTAGGAAATATAATGTTTTTGGGTGATTATTAAACTTTAAAGGATTATATTCACCATGTTTCAACCCTTTTTTAGGTCTCTTACCCTTCCAACTCTTAAAAAACCCAAACAAACTATATGAGGAAAACACTGTGTGCATGGTTCTCTTATGGAAATTATATATTTCATTTCAAAGGATCTTTCTTGTGAATGATCTTCATTTTTAAGAGAAATTTAAAGGTATACACATCATGGATGAGATTATATAAAAATATTCATCCTAACCTATTATGTTCCCTTCATACTTCTTGCTTAGTCAAAACTGAGTTTCATCTCCTGATTGCAACCTTACATTCAAAGGAGTAATTGTAGGTTACCTTTCATGTTTTGAGCTTGAGAAAATGTTTTTTGGTCACCATAGAGCCTTATAAGATCATATATAATTATTTTTACCTTATTTTTATCACTTCAATTCATTGATATCACTCAAAACTCACTCCTCGGTCCATTGTTTGCTGACTAAGACACTTTAATGCAGGTGTGCTATGGGCTTCAACTTGGCTTGTCCATGATGTTAAAATAATCCTATTGAAAACCCTTGAGGTTAAAAAATGGGTATAATTTATAATTCAATTTTAATGAGATAAGACACAATTAAACCCTTGATTGAGTCACTATCTATCTCAGTCACAATTGACTATGTTTTTGTCTTTGATGGAACAATTGTAGATGATATTACATAACTTTAGGCTGTTAGGTCATTGAATACATATTTCCTTAAATATATTTATACCATCAATAATCTATTAATTTATTACATCCCTTCATAAAACTTTAAACTTCTTAAACAATATACTCTTGGACTATGGTTTTGCCTTTGATAGTAACCCCTACCTAGAGGTGCATTTTTTGTGAAGTAGAGGGAACTTGTAAGTGCCAATGGAAGATCCCAACATAGTATAAAATTTAATTTTTTGATAATCCTTTGGTCAAATTTATCTTTTCGACTATTTGAAACACTCATACAAGTGGAAAGGTCTAATTTCAATTTGGGGTGGAGAAAGGTCCTTTTGGACTCAGGACTGTAGATATCATTGAAGGAAATTAGTGCATGAATTGGCAAATTTGAGACTCTAAAACTACATCTTCTTCATACCTTCAGACCCTCATCTTGGCATGGTTATATTACATACTAGGGGAATTCAATTATAAAAATTCAAATGCTTTGTGTCATCCTTGAAACCTATTAGAAACATGTTATGAAAACCACTTAGACCTTTGTTTTTCATTTTTAGGGACCATGTCCTAAATACTCAGTCATCCTCTCAAATGTAGTTCAACCTAATCTAGCCAAACTAGCCTCCCAAATTAGTTTATTAGGATTCTATATTAATGTTATAACCTTAAAAATAATATCATTACTTGCTTTATCACCACAAAACATTCCACAACTCTTTGCTCAAATCACCTATAAGTGGAGATTTAGTTGTATGAGGGTAGATTGTGTGTTTGTGTGTAAATTATTACAAAACATGAATATTTCTTGGAAAATAAACTTGAGATAGCATGAGATCATTTTAACATGTTGGGAAAATGGTAAATAACCTATCATAACTTTATGGAACCATTGTCAAAGCATGGAAATCTATAAATGGTGGAAATACTATCCATAACACAAAAAGATGCTCCTCTTACAACTTTGATGTACTTGACTCATCAAAAAAACTCCTAATATGAAAAAAAGCATGGAAAAATTAGAGGGGAGATTAAAAATCCTCTAGAAATAATATCAATAACTAGTTCATCTGAACTTTCCCAATTGAAGCAAAACTTGTAGGGTTCATAAATTTGTAAGCAGAACAACATAGTCAACTTCAAGTGGATAACTCACAAATCAAAATTGATCATTTTTTTAAAATACAATTATTAGAATTAAGGTATTTGATAATAAAATCCACTCCCAAAGGCATTTATCTTGAAACCCCATGAGCTATCCGTACTGAGCAAAAACCTAAAGGTCACTTTAGTGTGCCAAGAAGGGTAAAAATGGACTAGAATAGTTTTGAGCAATAAATGACACTTTTAGATCTGTTAAATCATTGAGATGAGTGTGGGTAAGGTGAATAGGCACTACCTAACCATTTCTCATGTGGTACACTTCCCAAGGAGGCTGTATAAGTGCTATTTTCTTCTTCTTTCAATAAAAAACTACCTTTTCTTCTGTATAACCTATAAGTTTCAGATAAAAACAATGGATTAATACTTTTAGTGAAACATGGGGTATGACATAATATTTTTACACCTTCAAATTTCCTAATAAACCCGTACAAAGCATTAAATACACCTTTTTGACCCCTAAAATGACCCAAAATGACTAAAGGGACTAAGAAAACTAATGACCAAAGATAGTATAACATAAATTAACCTTAATTAACATATAATAAACCCCATGAAGCTCATATTATACCCCTTATATACCTAAAAAGTGAATTTTTTACCTGCAGGTGCCCTAATTTGACTAAAAAGTCAAATTTGGTCAACAATGACTCCATTCCATGCCCATGTCTACTCATTAGGCTATACAATTAGTTCTATTCTAGCACAACCATGTGAGGACAAGATGGATCATCCCATCTACTTTACAAGTATAAAATTGATAAAGATTGATCAGAACTATATGACCATTGAGTGCAAGGCACTGACCATGGTCTACAGCCTATAAAAATCTAGGTAAGACTTGTTGGCAACACCATTCATCTTTTTCACCAATCCCAAGGTGATCAAGTAACTCATGATACAACTTATTTTTCATAGGTGAATTTGTATATGGATAGTTCTATTTCAATAATTCCATTTTTAGTTTCTCTAAGGCTTGGAAATCAAAATTTGAGCCCAAACCATTTGTCCCACATTGACTCTAGTGATGTGATAGTGCCTATTGAAGATGAAATGTTGGATGTGAAATTAAATATGATCTAGAATGTCCCTGAGGACTTGGTATAGATTACCACTTTTCTAACATCTAGATATATACCTCATACATTGGCAACTAAAGAGAAGATATAACTTGTAATTCACACCACCCCCTTTTAGTTCATTGGCAGGAAACTTTACAAATTGAGCCAATAAGAGGTCTTACATCAATGTGTCTTAGAACATGAAATGGACTCCATCTTATGAGAGGTATATGAGGGAATAAAATGAGGCCATCATTCTAGAGAGGCATTGTAATGACATGTAAGGTGTTGTAATTCAGCTTGTGGTGACTAATTTTGTTCTAAGATGCAAAGGATTTAACCAAGGCATGTGACATATGATAGTGCATAAGGCATCCCAACCAATATGATGAGATACCTCTCATCCCCATTCTTTCCTAGGTACCATTTGAAAAATGTGCCATTTATTTTATTGGGCCAATCATTCCTATAGTAAGGTGCACAAGCACAAGGTATATTTTAACAACCACTAACTATCTCAATAAGTGGGCCAAGGCAGCGCTAACTAAAGAATACATAGCCACCACAGCCACAAGGTTCATATGGGAGAACATAATAAATTGATATGGGTTCCCACTCAATTTGAGTAACAACAAAGGAATGCACATCATCAATAAAATGGTGCAAACCCTATTAATTGAATATGTGGTGGTGCACCATAATACAATGCCTTATCATCCCCAAATGAATGAGACTACTGAGGCATTCAATAATATACTAGAGATGTGCCTCATGAATATATGTGATGTTGGTCATAAATATTGGGATGATTGAGTGTCAATAGTATTATGGTCATACTGCATAACCTATGAGTGCATGAACAACGCTAAAACATTTTAATTGGTGTTTGGCACTTAGGTAGTTCTAGTAATGGATTCTATGGTGCCCTTTTTATTCATCATGTATATTAGTCATTTAGATGACCAAAAATCTTTGAGAACAAGGCTAGAATACTTGGAGTGCTTGGATGATAAGTGCATCCAAGCAAGATGGAGTCAGTAGATTGAGAAGGCATGCCAAAATATTTGGCATGAGAAACATATTAAGTGCAAGGTATTAACTAAAGGAGAATTAGTCTTACTCTATGATTCCAAGTACCTCAAGCACCTAGGAAAACTATATATAAGGTGGATGGGCCCCTATGTTATCCATATCATATTGGAGATTGGCGCATGCAAGCTACACATGTTGTCAAGTGAAATGCTCCTTGGGAATTTCAATAGAAACTAATTGAAGACTTATAGGCAATAGGATGGTGATTTCACCATTAGATACTAACTTTTTGGGTATGAGTTGGTTGTGTTGTGTTGACTAGAATAAATTTTGGTGCAAGATAAACATTTCCTCATGTTTTGTGTTATTGCTCATATTGGGTAAATAAGTAGTGATTTGAGACCCACTAGAAAAATATTTTAGTGCTTACATACATAAATAAAATAGGGTTAGTCAAACATAGATGATTTCTAATCAGTTGAGGCTAGACACCTAAGTTATGGGCATGTGAAGTTTGCCAGATTCAAAAAATAGGTGAACAATATCTTAGTACACAAAACTCAATAAGAAAGGATATTTCAAGCACATAGGAGAACCATTAGATTGCTTCTATGCATAATACCAATCAATTAAGTCAAATGAGGTTGCTTTCTAAGTACCTAAGGCTAGATACCTAAGTTTTTGGGTGCATGGAGTTTGTCAACCTTGATAATGGGGGTACTAAGTGACAAAGGAAGGTACACATAATCATAGTGTGCAAGATATATAAAGGTGTATAATATGATAAGTGCACAAGAAACTTAGATAATGAAGCATTAGAGGACCAGCATAAAAGGATTTATATGGGGTAGGAGAGGCCAAGGCAACAAATGACTACATAGAGAAATTGACTAGTGAAAGAGATGTGTGTATGGTAGAAAGCACAACATTGAAAAATGGAACCATGGAGGTTGAATCATGCACATGTGAGGTGATACACATAGGTGGTCATAAGGAAGGTGAAGGTTGTGCCAAGGTTAACAAAACATAGGAGAAAGATCATCAAGACAAGCTGGCATCCACCCAATGGTAGGTGGGAAGTGATTATTTAAAAATACCTAACACTTTACCAAAAATACCATTTAGAGAATTTAGTAAGGTGATAGTGGAGGCACGACTATCTATGTTGAATGCATAGGTGGTGGTATATTTTCATATATTTCATGGGTTTTAATAGATTCCAAGAAATCTAAGTACCACCATGCCATTACTCACCTATAATTAATATGGTACCAAAGGTTAAGTTATAAAGAGGCCAATGGTGTACTAGTTTAGGTTATAAACATTAAGTTAATTTGAGTGCCAAAATTTAGAGAAAAACTAGAGCTAAACTAGATTCAAAGTGAAAAAACATTACCAGAGTGAAACCCTAAGCACCCATAGCCACCAAAGAAAAATAGTTGTAAAGAGAAGGATATCGCATTCCTATTGAGATTAGAAAGGAGGTTTGAAGGGAAAAAGTTGTGAGAAAACTAAAATATATAAAATATTTAGTGATATCGAGACTACCATTAATGATGAATGAATCTTGAGAGATAAAGTTAGAGTCATAGACCCCATGACTATAAGGAAGCACTTAGAAATATTATAAGCTTTGTAAAAGTAAATAGACCATGCTTCAATACTAGTTAATTCAAAATGGGAAAAAATGGATGAGTTTTGGTCTACAACAAGTGCATAAAGATGCCAATAAGGCATAGATGATAGAGGATATGACCACTATAAAAAAAATCATAGTTGGTGGAATGGGTTAACATCACTAAGTTTTACCCCAAGGTACTCACTAAAATGTCCTATCAAGAAATGAAGTTTCCCTCAAAGGTCTTGATTTGGGAAACTTATGTGTCCTTCATGCACACCTATAGGTTGAAAGAATATAACCACTATACACCAAGTAATTTGCAAGAGCTATCACAAGACTAGGTGGTTGATACGAGAGAAAATATAGAGACAGGTGCATCATTATTTGATGTCTCCATTTGAGACAAGATTGAAACCATTGATGTAACTCAATTCTATGAGTTTCCATGTTTCAAAAATATAAAAGAACTTGTTTAGTTCCTCCTTGCATACATCCATGGGGATGATTTCAATTTTACAAGGAGGTGCATGTATATATCAGTTTATTTGATTGACAAAATCACCAAGATCCCAAACTCAAGCACATACATCCATTAGGTGATGGTGAATGATGCAAAAGTAAAGAGGGTTGTGAAATGCCTTGGATACTATAATGGAATTTTGAATTCCCAATAAAATATAGTAGGGACCCTAACATGAGGGCTATAGTATGCCTCATGATCTCTTAGCTTTGCCCTGGTAGAAGATAGATAGACATCAGTAAGGCCTAATTATGCATTTCTCACTACATGGTACAAGGGGTCAAATTCAACTTTGCCAAATTTGCTACTAAGGAGAATAAATAATATACTTGAGTTTGGCAAGGCACGAAAGAACTTTAGGTGGGGGTCCATACTAATCTTAATAGTCATGGAGGAGATCAACATGCCCAATGGTGAATAAGACAAGCTATGGGTCTTTTTAGTGCATAAATACTCCCTAACATTGAAGTACCAGGACTTCACCTACCCACCCTCCTTCCAAAAATACAAGACCCAAGTTATGGGGTGGTGTGTCAAATACATTGAAGCATTTGGAATATAATTTTTCATCTTATATGAGTTCCCCTAGAACATGTTTGGGATAATAACATTTTGTGTCATGCAACACTTTTATTTAGTACACCTGGCACTCATAGCTGGAAACTTATCCAACTGGCATAAACTCCCATATGCATTCTCTATGAAATATTTTAGGAAGGCACTAAGGATAATTCCCAATGTGTAATAGTTGAACATCCTAGTGAAGGTCATAGATTTTTAAAGTATTAGGTTGTGTCACTAATATGTACACCCAAGAGGGAAAGAGACAAAGGATGAGGAGAATGACTATAACCACATATATCTCCATCCCCTCTAGAGAGAAGTCATAATTGGTTTCATCTTTTTGTTAGATTATGAGATGAAGCCAAGGAAAAAGGGAACAAACCCTTGGAAATATGATTACCTCCCCCTCTAAATTGGTGATGAAGGGAAGTTGGTTCCAAAAACATAGTAAAAATATCCCCAAAATAAAAAAGGGGATACACTTGAAGAGATTTAGGAGTGCATCAAATTAAAGATCACCTTCAAAAAATAAGTTAACCCTTTATCCATATAGAATAAGCACATGACATTCATGCTAGAGATTGCTTATCCTAGTAATAAGCCAAAGAAAATGAAGTCTAAAGGGCCCATTGCAATGCCAACAATAACCTTGGTAGAGATGGAGGTTCAATAGGCATGTAAAGAGATGGAGGAAGAAATAGAAGAAAAAGTAGTGAAAAGGGTTTACGTTATCTAAGAAGAAAAACTATATGATCCTAGAACCAAAGAAGTTAAAGATGCCTTCTAAGGTGACACTGCAATCATTCTTGGAAAATTAGAAAAGTTGATGACTACCTCATTCAAATAACCCTCCACACAAACTCCATAAATTAAGGAGGAAAAGTGAAAGGTTTGGAGGAAATTGGGGATGATCTAGGTATAAATTATAAAGGCACTAGAGCTAAAGAAGAAAAGGGAGGCCATGAAGGAAGATGGACTGGATCAATAGGATATTGAGAGATTCAAATCCAAGGAAAAGGTGATCAAGGAAAATAAGGCCATATAATAGAGGGACAAGAGAAATAAGTCTAGGAAATAAAAGAAGAAATAAATTTTTGCAAGCATGAAACCAATTGAGAAAGTGGTATAAAAGGTGCATAGCACCCCCACCAATGAAGTAGAAAAAGCTTTATAATTGGTGCACCCAATTAGTAAAGGGGTGCCTAAAGAAAAAGAAGGTGATGATGGCACCTTAAAAAATTGGAGAGTACTATGGAGACCTAATATAAATAGGAAGAAGGAAAAACTAGAACCAAGGGAACACCCCTAAAGGTTAGCACTGAGGAACCCTAAGAAGAATAAGTGGACAAGGGGACAAGTCTAAAGAATAACCCCTATAAGAACAAGATGAAGAAACCTCAAAGGAAAGTACCAAAGAGAGTAATAGCACTGATGAAGAGGAAGAGGAGTAAATAAAAGTAGTTATCATAGAAGGAGAAGGTGCAAAGTTGAGCCTTAGATAAAAGGCACATAAGGGTTGGATAGATGAAGAATTTTATATGTTTGAATAAATTCCCCTCAAAGTAGGTACAACTAAGATGTGTCAATAATTTTTTTTTCATTTTATAGCTACATGGATGAGACTCACTTTGATTTGCCTTAGAATACCATACTGGGCATCGATAAACCTAAAGGAGGTAATGACTCCCTTATTATAAGTCCTTGCACCATAAACCTAAAAATGTTGACAAATCCACTCATCTAGATTACCAATGAAGTCATATGAGAGAACATCATAAATGATGTTAGGGGTGAAGAAATAGAATAAACTCACCCAAGATGCTAAAGAAGAAGCATAAGACATAAAGTTCAAACTAAAGTAGCTTGATGAACACATAGATACCATAGACCCATCCCTTTTAGTTAATGTTGATACATTGAAACTCTCAGAGGTTGATAAAATATGCATGTTAGTGGAATAGATTCTCTCAAGGATGAAGCTAGAGCTAATGCAAAAAGAAGAAGAAGAAGAAGACCCTTGTACCATGCTATAAAAAGAGATAGATACCATGTTTAAAGAGGTGGAAGACATCTTCAAAAATATACAAGAGGGTACATATATAGCTGATGCCACCTTCATAAACTTTTCCAACCAAGAATCGGTCATATATGTGCTCCTTAAGGAGGTAAAAGGGGAGATAGAAGAGCTAAAAGCACAAGTGTATTCTATAATTAGGATAGAGTGTGCACATATAATGGGTAGGGTCAATGTGATGAACACACAAATAAAGGACTAGGAGTAAAACTTAGAAACACTCTTCCTTTCCTTATAGAAAGGCTTGCAAGTAAGGAACAATCCTTGATAGAGGAGTGATGAAGGCTAAAGAAAATCTTGCAGCCTTTAGAAAAGAATTGGAGAAGATATATGTGTTCATGCTTAGTGCCACCTCCATAGAGATAGATAGTGCCACTAAGGAAATCAAGCTCACTATCAAGGTATTTTAGGTATTTATTTTCAAAATTAAGGAGAGTTCACTTGATTTATACATGCCTAAGGCATTGACAGCCTAGTCTGAAGGTAGACTAGCAATTTTGTATGGGGTAATGTTGGGCCCATATTTAGACTAAGTATGGATCCATACCAAATTGACTGACATCTTAGGATGAGGCAATCACTTTTCATGATTATTTTTTTGATATCTTTTACACCAGTTAGAGTACTTGATGCACATCTTGCACTAGCCTGACAGGTGGTTGACTAACACCTAGATCTTTAAGGCATCTTTAAGAGTGGCTACAGATGGTGACCATATCATAAATGATGAAAGGTGATGGATTGGGTGTAATGATAAACATAAGATTTATCTCATTACCCCTTGTGCACTCTTTACTTTTACAATAAGATTCTTCTATGTTCTATACAACTAAGTTTAAACTAGAGAGCAAAGAAACACGAATGGAGGTGGTGAAGCTCTAGAGAAATTTAACTAGACTATTAAAACCACCATTATTGTTAGATATAACATGGATGCCTTTGATGCTCCATATTTTAGTTCCTAAGCTTTCCTGTGAGGCTCCATATTATAGTGCCCAAGCTTTTATGTGAATTGGTGCTAGTGCAGCTAAGTGATAAATGTTGAGTGTTATGGGAACATACCTTATTTTCACTTATTTATAATGAGTCAAGAATTGAATTATAACATCTGAATAAGCATCTGACTCCATGAGGTAATTGACCCCCTTTTCTGCAACATTATACATTTAGAGTATACATTGCTTAGATATTGGCTTGGAGGTAAAAATCTTATCTTGTGGAATATTGGATGAAAATGAGTCACTTTTATCCTAGATATTTATTCAACCTTTGTGATCCTTAAAACGACAACATTGTCTTTAAAATAAACATTATCCAAGAGGGATATTGAGGGTCCATAGGTCTTTTTCAAGGTATGTATATTCTAAATCTAGCTCTTTTAATTTTATAGATAGAATTTTCATAATTACTAGATTGAATGAATATATAACTACTTGTTTGAATCTCCTCTACACTTATACTTAGTGTGGCTATAGGGTTTTTCAAATTTTCCATTTACTACCTTAGGTAACTGAGTCCCTTATTCACCTACCATGGTTCCTTATCCATTAGAATTTATTTTTAATTATCCCCTTATTTATGTTTTTATCTTATAAATACTAGATTATATTAATTCTAGTATTAGACTACCTAGTTAGAGTTATTTCATTATGTTTGTTACTTAGATTATTTATATTCCAATCCAATGATGTTGTGTAATATTTTATCCTCTTGATAGGTTTATCAAATCTATTTGGTCATATCTTGATACATAGAGTATCACTAGGATATATTTGATTTACCTTCTATGAGTCTAGATATCTTATATAGGATAAGTTGTAGGTCAATCCTAGCTCTTTAAATTCAATATAGTGAACCAATGTGAACTAACCATTACATTTTATCTTTTAAAAAACTATATTTACACATATCAATACCCTTTTTTCTATCTTTTTTAGCATACTACATCGACATAGGTCAATCTAGTCTAAAATCTACATGTTTTCAGGAAACTATATCAGTGTGGGTTGATACATCTCACTCATTTCTATTTTTTTGTTAGGATACATTAAATTAGGTAGATACAATCTAATCTCTATCTATTTTCAATAGGCTACATTGGTGTATGTCAATACATTTTTACACTCAAATCAATATTATATATTCATTTAGCCAATAATATCATCCAAGTCTGATCTAGTTATATTTACCAATTATTCTTCTACCCAATTATATCATCACACTCTAGTATATTTTTATTTATTTATGTTTTGAATCAAATTTATTAATAAACTTGATTTAGTTTCATATAAAAAATTAATTCTATCAAAATTTATTTTACTTAGATAACTATATTGACCCTATCTGATTTAGTTATAATTTCATCTTATCTCTTTATCAAACTATATTAACCTTGGATGATACAGTTCTATGTTTAAAATATTTTTAATAAATTATATTGATCTATTTCATTTATTTTAATATTCTTATTTTATCTATATCTACATAGACTATCTTAACTTACATCGATATCATTTTTTACTACATGAACAAATACATTAACTTATGTCTTTATAGTTATGTGTGCTTTCATTTATCATCATAAGCAAGGAAAAATAACCTATTTTTATTAATTTAATCAAATAAATTATTTTATTTTGAAAACTTTATTATTTCAATTCACTGAATTTTATAACTTGATTATCGACATTGATTTTTAACTTTTATTTCTCTTTGTTTGACTTTCCCTAAAAATTGTGTTCCAATAGTTTTCAAACTAATTAGTTGCTATTGTGAAGGTCTATGTAGTGTTTTTTACAAAACCCTTTTCTATTGTTTATATACAATCATGATGTGAGGGGACTTCCCTAATACTCATAGACACAGTACAAAGATAAACACATAATTTAGTTTTCATGTACCTCATGATATTTATGAAATACAAAGATTCACATTTTTATTGAACCTTACGAATCCATCCATTCATCTAATTTTGTTTTGCATTAGATAATATTTAGCACCATAAAATTTACTCTCATCTTACCCTTGAAACCAAGTTTAGTGGGATATGAGAATTGTAGTTCCTCCATAGTTATTTCTTTGATGTATTAGGTTAACACTATTTAATGGACATGTAATTATATTTGAGAGCCAATAAATCAGTCACATATTTATAATACCATACAACTACCAAATATTAATTATAGATAAATAGTTATAAAAAATAGTGAACTTTATAATTTATTTCTTTTTATTATATTCTTTATTACATATTATATCAGCCAACATTGATACAATTTTGTGTTGTGTTTTCTAATGACATCAACTAAAACCAATATAGTTGTTTACATGTGAACAAACTACATAGATTAGGTTAGATATAGTCTAATAGATTTATTGTTTTTATGCTTCTATTTATTAGACTATATCAACATAGATTGATATAGATTACTCATAATACTATTAAAATTTATCTAAAATATGACTACATTGACCATATTCGATATAGTTTGTATTTTACCTCTCTACCTATGTAACTACATCAATAATGATTGATATAATATTTTTTTAATGACTACATTGACCAGAATCAATAAAGTATATGTTTTACATATATGCATTTGTAACTACATAGACCATAGTTGGTATGGTATTTTTTTATCATTGTTTTTACTTATCCTTTCTATAATACATCGACTAGGCACACTATAATCTATCAATTGATATAGTTCAAACTACTATATAATGTTAGTCTAATAGTGTTCATTTATTGTACTCAATCACATATTATATTAGTTCTCTAATGAAATTAGCATCATGAAATCCCCCATTACAATAATTCTTGATAGAGTTACCCCATTTACGTTTTACATGGGTTTCTCTTTCCCAACTACTTTATCCACCAATGAATATCACAGTTCATGGTGAAACTACTCTAAACAACCAACTATATCTATTACTGTAACATGGTTCATATCACTCAAAATTATGATATAGATGATTCCCATATATTCAATAAAATTGATGATAATACCATTGATTCCCCTAACATGAATGGTACTTTATCCAAAATTCCTTACTTCACCATTGGAGAAATTGATTCTAACCTTAGAAACCCTCATCTAGGGATTCCTCCAACCAATAATATAGAGAAACCCCTTATCATTAATCTAGGTAATTCTCTTACATCTAATACTGGGGTTACACCACATACTTGTAATCAAAATAAACCTATTGATACAACTCAAGTTATTGCATAAATGGTTTAATAAGTGAATGTTATGCAAATAACTAATGACTCCCAAATGATCCAAATCCAGAATCATATCTTGAAAATGGCAAGTCAACCTCCCATAATCATGCCTCAACATAATCAAAAAATTCTCTCCTCATCTTTGAGATGATAATGGGAATATAATTCCTCAACCTATTATGCATAACAAAATGCTTAAACATCTTCAAAGTGAGCCTTTAGCTCCATTTATTGTATCTATATAATTGGAAACATTTCTTCAACTATTACATATGGTGGAACTAAGGCCTAGCTATTTTCCTTAAATCTTATGGTAACCTTTAGAAGGAATGGGTCCAAACTAATACCTTTGATACTACCAATCTCATTATCAAAACATTTATATGAGATTATTTCCAATGGTATAATAGACTTCCTCAAAATTCCATTTTACAACTAGAATATTTAGTCAATGATATAGATAAGGAAAATCAACACATAAATTTTCCTAAAATAGCCTTATCCATTTCACCAATGCTAATAAATAAATTAATTGATCTTCTTTTACCTTCATTAAACTATGAAAATCATTACCTCACAAAACATATCATAACATGAGTGATGACAATATTTTTAAAAAAAATCATCACTATCCTTAAACCTTTTCTTTAATACAAGGTTCATATTTTCTCTCTCTAAACTCAAGAATATGCTTTTGACAAAGATAAAAGACAATATTTTATTTTTACTCAATTTTAATCTTGTCATAGTCTCATCAAGGATTCCTTCAAAAATTAAACTAACACAATAACCATTATGAAATATAACTCTACACCTTTTCAAAATAAAATAAGGGAAAACAAATATAATATTGAAACTCCCTCACCCCCACCATTGAACATGTAAAAAATGATTAAGTTACTATCTCTATCAAAACCTTTCATTCATAATAGCAGTGCTCCTCCATCATGGTATTATCTTAATAATTTTTTTGGGTTCCATGATGATATTGGTAACTCTCATGACACATGTTATGAACTTAAAAATTTTGAAAACTCCATGTTGGAATATGGTTTTGGTCATGATGATATGATCAAGACTCATCATACCAATTATATTAAAGCTTCTTAAAAAGAGATTTTTTTCTAAATCTACAAATCATAAATAAACATTTTTTGATCACAATGCATAACATCTAAATGATTTTTTCTCTATTAATGCTAATTAATATCAATACTGTAATAATTATCAGTGTGTGAATGTATCAAAATAAAATTATCATCACAAGCCCACTCAAAAGGATCCCATCACCAAACCTAAAAGTCTTTATCCAAGGAACACATTCTTAAAGATACTACAACTACTCCTTAGTCATCTTCAAAACCAAACACTAATTGTAAGTTGTCTTCATAAGTGAAAACTCAACCTAATTATTACATTCCTAAAAATAACACCATTTATAATCAACTTAAGCCTCATGTTAATTCCTCCTCCAAAACTCATTGGAATTTCCTAAATGAACTTAATTATATGCTTTACAAAATTCCACTTATTTAATTAGTTATAAGTTATCCTTGTCATCATAATTTTCTTATGAAACAACTTTAATACATTAAATATCCCTCATTTAGTGATTTTGAGATACCTACTTCACCTTATGATGGTCCTCCGCCCATATAGGTTCATGACATTAAAACAATATCTTGTTACATAAAACCCACCATCAAACTCCTTGAAGATGATATGGTTAATGACGAAATTATTTTTGAATTTGATAACCCACACTTCTTTATTAAAGTTAGAATCAATAATAATTAAATTTAAAAATTCTTGGTAGATGAAGGCTCTAAAATTAATGTCACCTCTCTTTTGTAAATCTAACGAATAAGATATTCCAAATAAAACCTCAAATAAACTCACCTTACTGGTCACGATCTGATAAATCCAACCAAAAACTAATAATTTTTATTTAGCTTCCCCTCATGATTGGCCCAAAAAATATTGAACCGAATTTATGGTCCTTGATCTTACTTTATCTTATATCATGACATTAGGACATCCATGGACTCATCGTATGAGAGATATTACATATTATGGTATCCATTTATCAAATTTATCCATAATGGAAAATTTTATAAGCATGAAGCAAATCCAAACCCATAGAGAATCTAACTTCCAAATCCTAAATATAAATATCATAAACTTATGATTTTTCATATTAACAATCCTCCTATACATTAATTCATTATCATGCAATCTAATTTACATGTCATTCTTGAAGATTTTGATGATGATGAACCCAATGAACTGTTAAATAGTTACAATACCAGTCGATTACCTACCTATATACATAATGGCTCCCTCCTCTACTTTCATGAGTTTACACCATTACCTTAATTGATGATATAACTGATACTCCTCCCCCATTCATTGCATATGAAGGCTATTACATAGAAAATGATTTCAATTATAATGAATATAGGGTATGAAAAATATTTCAATATCTTTTATCCATGTCTCCACACACTTTTAGTAACATCAGTTTCTCCACCACCGATACCCCTAAGAAAACTAATGCATGCACTATTTATCCATATTATGATGATGCCAACATTATGGCCCAAGACCAATCATGAGATTCAAATGTCATGTATTATCAAAATACCTTAGCCAAAATATATGCTTTCAACCATGATGTTCATGTCATTCATATATAATTTGATATTGAATCATAACATGAAGGTTATGTACCCCCTACCAATCTACCCTTAAGGCATAATTCATGGGTTTTCCATAAAAATATTATGACTACAACATTTAATGGTATTTATAAACTTGATACTATTCCACCTACTATTTTAGATAAAAATGTTGTCAACCAAATTGATAGTTCTCACATTATTTATCATATTTTTATAGTGTTAAACAAACTAACATAATTAAATCATCAGTATCTAGTTGCATCAGCCACAACCAATTCTTAGTCAATATAATTTTTTCTAACTCATCACCTCTAGTATTCTATATTTACTACTTTGATATAGTTGATATTGTTCCTATTATTTATAATTATACCAAAAAAAATTGGTAGTTTTACATAACATTACTATACTATAATTTATTGATCATATTGATCCAATCAAATCAAAATATCTACCTTCTACTCAAACTCTTGACATTTCCTTAGATGTTAAGGCTATTGTCATCAAACAAATACATTATGAGTTTAATAGAAAAGGTAATCAAATTATAAATATTCTAATAAATTTAAAAATTATGGAAATATACCCATGATTCCCAATGATGAATATATATTTAGAATTAATTCATGCTAGAGAGACTCAACTTCCATGCCAACATCACAAGATTGGCCATTTTTAGAACAAGGCTATTTGTTTCATTTTTTTTATTGATCCTAACCCATATCCTATTTGCAAGCTTACTCCATCTCCATATTATTTTAAAGATGGAAATGTCATGATTATAAAAGAAATTATTTTAATTAATTATGGTACCATGGTCATTGTTTGAACCATTATTGTATCTAAATAACTTCATTTTAAAGAACATGATAGCTATGACATTTTATTTGACAAATACCATGAAGATTTTCCTTGTTCATATGAATACATGCCTTGTATTGATCATAATATTATGGTCTATAATATCATCACCTATCCTAGTGCAAAACTCATGTGTTAAAATCAACATAAATTCCCTCCTAATATTTATAACCTATGTCACAAGAAAATCATCAAGAATCTAGATGCTAAGCTCATCAAACTTGTCAATTACTCAAAATGGGCTCAACATTGTCCATGTTCATAGGAGATTCATTATGGTAATTCACATCTGCATAGACTTTCATAATCTTAGATTAGCATGTCCCAAAGACAACTTTACTATACCATCAATCAATGGCATTGTTGATTCTATATTCTAATACAAATTTTTATCTCTCATGGATGGTTTATTAAGATATAATTAGATTTAGACCAATATAAAGCTAATTTCACCATTGAATAGGGAACTTATTATTACATTAAAATTCCCTTCGGCCTCAAAAAATATTGAGATAATTATGAATGTGCAATGTTTCATATTTTTCATGATCTCATTAATAAAATAGTTGAAACTTTTGTGGATGGTCTTATTTCCAAACCCATGAATCATGAAAATCATCATCATGACCTTACTATCATTTTTGATTGACTCATCAAATATAAACTTACACCTAATCATTATAAATGTGTTTTTGGTGTTACTTATAGAAAATTATTAGGATTTATAGTCTCCTTTAGAGGGATCTATTTTTATCCCACCAAAATAAAATATATAATGAACATGCTTACTCATCATTCCATTCTAGATACACAAACATATCATGGTAAACTTAGAGAAATCCAATGATTTGTTCCTAAGATGGATTACCAAATCTATATAGTAAATTCACTCCTTAAGAATGGTATTGATATTTAATGTAATAATTGGAATAAATATTTTTATAACATGAAGTATTCATTAATTCATACTCCTACTCTTAAACCACCATCTAATGAACAAACTTTCATATTGTATACTTCATCTACCCCCATATTACTTGGGGAGATTCTTTCCAAACAAGATGAAATAGTCCAATAATATGTCATATATTACTTTATTCATGCTTTAATACATTATGAAACATTTTAGACAAAAATCAAATTCTATTTTATCGATATCTATTTTTCTGACAAAAAAAATTCAACATTATATGCTTTATAATACTACTTATGCTATTATAAATTTTGATCCAAATCACCATTACCCTTAGTATGTTTTTATCTTGAAACATGAGAATAAATAAAAATCCTATGAAAAAATATGTATTCATTTACAATACATAAAAATAAGGTTTCCCTAAAGTTTGAGTAAAAAAACTGGGGCCTATCTATGCATCTATTCATTCTTCATTTTCTTAGAAAATATGTTTTCCCCAAAGCTTGAGGACCAAATGTATTATTTTCTATGAAACCACTTATTATGTTTCTTATTCATTTTATTATATAAGATCATGCATAACAAAAATATAATGACCACAATAAACTCAATCACTAAAATTTAAGGTTGATTCTTGAATGTAATATATATATATATATATATATATATATATATATATATATATATATTCTTTTCATTATAAAATTTTGATGGCATGTATATATTTGATTCTATTTTATTGGTTTACTTACATATATATATATATATATATATATATATATATATATATATATATATATATATGTAAACCAATAAAATAGAATCAAATATATACATGCCATCAAAATTTTATAATGAAAAGAATATCACTTGTGGAAAATCATTCACAAAAATTAGAAGAAATTCTTTGGATAACTTTGAATCAACTAAGGTAAGAAGAAAAATGGTTTTTACTTATGTATGGAATATTGTTTGAAGATATTATTAAATAAATCACTCCAATATGAGTGAAATAAATACTCATACCATTATTTGTAGTTATATTATAAATTAGTCCATGTATATATTTCCTTTCAATATTATATTTTGATATGTAAATGAAGATAAATTTCCTAATACCACTTTTTTCATGGGATGTCAAATGGGATTACCAAGATAGTTGGTATTATCTTCCAAATTGATCCATGTATCTATTTCCTCTTTATATTTTAATAAGATGTGTGTGTGTGTGTGTGTGTGTGAAGAAGAAAAATGGTTTTTACTTATGTATGGAAGATTATTTGAAGATATTATTAAATAAATCACTCCAATATGAGTGAAATAAATACTCATACCATTATTTGTAGGTATATTATAAATCAGTCGATGTATATATTTCCTTTCAATATTATATTTTGATATGTAAATGAAGATAAATTTCCTAATACCACTTTTTTCATGGGATGTCAAATGGGATTACCAAGATAGTTGGTATTATCTTCCAAATTGATCCATGTATCTATTTCCTCTTTATATTTTAATAAGATGTGTGTGTGTGTGTGTGTGTGTGAAGAAGAAAAATGGTTTTTACTTATGTATGGAAGATTATTTGAAGATATTATTAAATAAATCACTCCAATATGAGTGAAATAAATACTCATACCATTATTTGTAGGTATATTATAAATCAGTCGATGTATATATTTCCTTTCAATATTATATTTTGATATGTAAATGAAGATAAATTTCCTAATACCATTTTTTTCATGGGATGTCAAATGGGACTACCAAGATAGTTGGTATTATCTTCCAAATTGATCCATGTATCTATTTCCTCTTTATATTTTAATAAGATGTGTGTGTGGGTGCGTGCGTGTGCTCGTGTGTGCGTGCGTGCGTGTGTGTGTGTGTGTGTGTGTGTGTGTGTGTGTGTGTGTGTGTGTGTGTGTGTGTGTGTGTGTGTGTAGGTAAAATATGTCAAAATCATCATTTATTATATGATAATAAATATTATTTTCTTCAATTTCCTTATTTGATTTATCCAATTGATATACAACAAATAATCAAATTCCATAAAAATAAAATAATTTATAAGAATAGATTTGATGTTCTCATTGTAATTTAAAAAAATAAAAATCAATTTTATCTCCTAGAGTAAAAGAGATGATTTTTTTTTGGGTTTCACATTTTTCTTTTATAAAAAAATAGGTTCATAAGGCAACTTTAGATTTTTCATATCTCCCTTGATACTTCTTAAAATACTTAGTGTGTTGACTTTTTGGAAAACTCTTGAATTAATATTTATATCATAAAAAATGGTTTGAATTGGATGATTCTATGAGGAGAACAAAGTTTTTCAAGTTAATCATTTTTTTAACAAAAATAAAATTTCAATATCTCTAAAACAAATCCCACCTACCTTAGAAAAAGTTCTAACACCAGAAGTTAAGAATCTCACATATAATATTAGAAACACACCAAATAATATGTATAAATATATAAATTTCACAACATAAGACATATGTTGGCCAAATTCACTAATATGAATTATATTCAAAAAAATACCCTTACAGTAGAGTAACACCACACAATATTCCTTATGGAAAAGGAATAATTGAACTGTTGGAGGTCTCTTCAAGGGGGAAACCTCCTTATTCTAATATAATAAAATTAAAACATTTATCCATGATTTTATGACACAATGATATTCCCTTGAGTATATATAACTCCTTACAATAATAAATCTGTATATCACGAATCCCAATGTAGGTTGACTCATTGCCCAATATATGAAATACCATAAGTTACCCATTTTAATCCACATAATATACCCACTAAAATGATGTGTACCATAATTTTAAATATATATCCTATAATATTCATCATAATATCACATATATATTTACATTACACATTCTTGCATTCATTACAATGGTGGTTTCACAAACTTCTAATATACCATCTTTGCCACTTTTCCCTTATCATACAAAGTGTTTACTAGAATTTTAAAGGGTTGAATGTTTTTTATCTAGATATTATTCCTTATCTATGATATATATTTATTTATATCAACCATAAAATATATCTTCTATAATTTTTGGATGTGAAATAATTTTCTCACCAATAGATTACAAAGGTCAATGAGTTCCATGTTGTTTGTGAAAGTATCTTCCAAAATCATTAATATTTCCTTGTATTTTTTATCATATCATTGAAATATTATATTTTAGAAAAATTATTTAACATTTATCCAATGCTATATCATTAAATTTCATCTTCAATTATTCTTATAGAATTTAATATCCATGTTGTTTAAGATGTTCTTGCATGTCACCTATGTTATAAGTAAAATCAAAGGCAACTTGGATTTTTCCTTAGTTAAGTGTTGCATGATAATGACCAAAATTCTTGATTATAACCATTTTTATAATTTTTCATATATGTTGAGGAACTCAAGATTTAAATTTAAGGTTTAATGATATGTGTAGAACCTAAGAGGTACAAGGTAAAAATACTAAAATAATTTAAATTATATAAATGTAGCCAGATTGAGTTTAAAAATTTTAGAACATATAATTGAATCTAAACAAGATGAAAAAAATAATTTCACATTAAAATAAACATAGTTTATAATAATAAACCAAATTTTACTCAATGGAAGGAAATTAATATTAGACTTATGCATAAAATACACAATAATATTGAGAATGGAAATTTTTGAGATCATAAAGAGAAACACTTGCTAGAAAAATTGTCTAGGTTGTGTAATATCATAATGGATGAGAATTATAATTATATTTATCATAAATGGGAACATTTCCTAATTAATATTCACAATATATTTAAAAAAGTTACAATGATCAACATATGATATATAATTTTAGTATGCTACCATGTGAAAGATATGACCATATTAATTCTTACTCTGCATCTTGATTGATAATCAAATATGGGTCAAATGGCTTAAAATTTATCATTAAAATAAATAAATTACAAAGGTTATATTTATAAAATTATTAATACATTATAACAATTGAAAATTTTCCTTTTTTTAGGTGTGATGATTGGACTTCATGGTGCATATTATACTGACAAATTTCATGATAAAGAACTAGCTTGAAAGTTCCCCTTTAATGGTATGACACGACACAAAATTTTAATGTGGTTTATTATATTCCTTAAAACCTCCTACAATTATTGGCTGAAACTACCTATTATAATAAATAGATAATGAACTCATGTAGTGTGGGAAAGTTGATAGTAAATCTGCTCAATGCTAAATTGACCAAGCTTGAGTCAATTATTAACAAGAAAATGGACCTAGTTAATGAAATTTAATATGAATCCAAGATGATTAAGGAGTAAATTTAAGACCTTTAGATAGAGTAAAATGGAAAAGGAGTGAAGGTTAGGAACAAACCTCCTAGTATGTTGAATATACATCTTGAAGAAATTCAGAAGTCAAGATCAAGATAGTGTTGAAATGGGGTACCCAAATTTGTTGAATAAGGATTGGGGGAAGTAAAAATAGGTAGGTAAACATGGCGTAAATAATATATTTAAGAGAAAAAAATGTTGTACAATTGATACAAAAGAAAAGAACTAGTGAGAATAACAATGATGGGCCAAGAAAGAGGATAAGAGGGAGTAAAAATAATAAGGTAAAGGAGAAGGAATTTGTCACTAATAATCATGATAATAATAAATATGTGGATCATATTATTGAGGTGGAGGAGTTTTATTAGTTGGAGTAGTTATTTTTTCTTTTATTTCCTCTATTTAATTCCCTGGGAAGTTTTGTTGACTTTTTGTTGAAGTTTGAGGGTATATAGTCTACCTTCTATTTGTTAGCATGTTTTTAGTCATATTTTTTTGGGTTGAACTATTAATATATGATAAATTTTTTAAATTTATGGTATCCCACTAAAACCATTTTTATCATTAGATGAAAAATTATATATATATATATTTATGTGCAATATGATTTAAAAAATTCTAGAAGTGTTTAAGGGTACTGTAAGCCCTTATGCATATAAAAAATGTTACATGTCACTAAGTAATGAGATAAAAATAATTTATGCATGGTATTATTATTGACACTAAAAAATCATGAAATTGAAATTCATATATTACATAGGTGGTGTGTACTATTGTGGTGATGTAAAGGTTGTATGGTAATACAGGAGTATCCACATTATGCTTATTAGTGTTGTAAAAATGCATAAGAGTGAATATAGTCTCCATAGATATTGAAATATGTTTTATATCTTATATGAATTAATTAGATTAGTGTCATATTTTTAATGATAAATAGATTGAATGAAATTTCTGTACATACCTATATTTTTTAGTTATTAAAGGTTTATTATGCATACTCGTCAACACATTTTTTTATCAGATGCAAGTCCTAAGGAGTATGTCAGGAATAAGGTTTGTATGGATCAGTAAAATTTATAATATATTAATGTAATATTATCACCTATGATACCTATTTAAACTCAATATCCAATTATAATATCATCCTAGCCTCCTTTGGTACTCTTTTCTCTTAATTTTGCATATTCTTCCTAGTTTCATATCTTTTTCATAAACAATTTTACCATGTCAAGTTATTTATTTTACATCCATTATGTTTATAATTATATCAATCATGGTTTATGTAATTAATTTTAATTCATGTGTCCCTTTTTTGATAAATTTTCCCCACTCAATATAATTGTTTAACTTCATGTACTAACTCAACATGTCTAATGTAATATTGTTTTATTTTCAGATCTTTATATTGCATTGATCTAGATTGATTTTTTAACCATATTTGATAGGTTATTTTTAGGAGTTGTATTTTTATATATAGAGTTACTACATCTATATTTTATAATAAACACAAAAAATTCTACTATGCTTGCACATGAAAACATGATTTTATTAGAAAAAGAGGAATCATGGTATTATTATTATAAAGATCTGGTATTTGCTAGAGGTAGTTGGAGTTCAATAAAAGGAATTTAAACCAAAGAGGTAATCCTTATTATTATGATTCCACAAATAAGGTAAATTATGTATTCATAATTTATATTTGACTCTTTACCTATAACATATATAATAAAGTTTCACTTGATCCAGGGGGAAGATTGATGCACTAAAAAATCAACCAAAGGAAAGTATCCTTATCTATATACCCTTTATTCAATTTTGGATTGGATGATTATGCTAGAGTATTATGTAATTTTATTAGAATCCATGCTTAACTTAGATTATTATTGTTAATATATGGTATATTTTCATTTCAATGTATCTTAAGTTAGATATCTCTTGGTTACAACATTTAGTTTAAATACCTCTTAGTGACTACCTAATGGAAATTATGTTTTATTATTTTAGATAATTATCATCTTGGATTTAGGCTACCCTTATTGATTATTTATTTGCATGTTGTTTATTTATTATATCCTTGATGCCCCATTGATAAAAAAAATCTTTCTTTTAGCCTCATCTCTAATTTGAAACATGGCTTATTTTATAAAAGGGTAATGATTCACTCTTAGGAGTTAGTCTTACTATGATATTATTTATTTCATGAAATATAGGATATTATTTTCTATAATATATCATATTTATATTATTTTTCCTATTTTTATCAACATACATTATGATGAATACTAACATGAATCTTATCCCACCATTGGTTGCATCATATTCATGTTTATTGTTAAATATTATTACCTTTCATAGTTTTAAAACATACCTTATTTTCCATATTTATTTTCTTTAATAATACTTAAGGGCCATCATTGAATTCCTAAAATTTAATTTAATCATGAAAAAATGAAATTTCAACAAGACTTTTCCAATTTCTAAGGATATAAATGTAAAAATCCTTATGTTATGTTTATGAATGATGCTAGAAAGAATTTTGAAAATCCTTTGGTTTACCATTTTTTATTTTTCTCAATAAAATTATTGTAATGAATGTAATATATCTATGACAAAAAATAAGATTTTTCATAATAACCCTAATCTTAACACAAGATCTAGGGATATGAATTAAACCTTTAATGATCAATGAATTTGATTACAAAGGTGAATTTGAGGATTTTCCAAAGTACATCCAATCCCTTGAATATATTCATGCCTTGATGATATATCCTTTATTTTAATATTCACTTACAAATATTTTTCCTTTAGGATTTTAGTCAAATCATAAAACTACCTCTAATCCTTATTTTCATATTATACTTACCAGATTAATAGGTATGCCTAACCCTAATTTTAATTCCACAACTCAAAGTGATAATGTAAACCTTAATGCCAATCATACATCTATTTTTATTAAATGATTATCAATTTTGTAAGATTACTACTCAAACATCTCAACCCAATCAAAATGTGCCTAATAATACAAAATTCTTATTGTAGGATAAAAACTAAATGGATAACATGCAATATAAGAGTTTAATTGATTCATGAAAATGGACAATTATGTCATGTAAATGAAAAAAAAAAACCTCAACTAATTATTTAAGGAATGAATAATAAATGTTCCCCCATACCAACCCCCCTTAAGGAACATCTAGGGAATTGCATAACTCAACGTCATCATCAAATTAAAGTCATCAAACATCTCCAAAATAAAACCTTAGTTGTTCATACTGTAAATATAGATAATGGTTGAATTAGTCCCACCATCTATTATGATGGATCCTCATATTCCATATTTCATCTTAAATCACTTGTGAAATATTATAAAGACTAGCTCAAAATTAAGACCTTTGTATCATCCAAACTACTTGCAAAAAAACCTAACTGGTGATGATTTAGAATGGTATAGTCAACTCAAGCCTATTTATATAACTGATTTAAAAATCTTAGTTAATGAATTACTTTAGTTATTCTAGTATCATGAATTACTTGAAAATAACTTACATAAATTATTCAAATGTGAGCAAGAAGATAATGACCCATATTATGAATTTATTAAACATTGGAAACTCCTAGAAATCAAATTTAAACGTAACATGACTAAATATAGTCTCTTTAAGATATTTATAATTGTAATAACACCCAAAATATAATATATTTTCAATTCTTTCTCTCCTAAAACATTATAATAATCTTTCAATCAATATAAAAGGTAAGATAACCTCATGACACAATTTAAGGTGCCTCAATCTAATAAAAATACTAGAATGCTCATGTAACCTAATAAAAATTATCTAAAATATGATGGTGTTAGTAAAACCTATGATCAGTCATGATTTTAAGAAGATTATTCATGATATCATGCTTGGTGGTTTAAATATTATTTCCATTTCACATCTTATTTTAGACATCCATATTCAATCGTTCCTCCTTTAAACCATAGTAAAAGTAACATTATCCAAATTTATCAACCCGTTAGCATTGATCAACTTAGGACAATTATTCATATGCCTCAACCTAAAGAATTTGAAGATCCACATCCAAAATTTCAATGGTATGGCAATAATGTTTTTTGTCAATTCATGCTAGTTTGGGTCATTCTGATGATATTTGTTTGTTAATTTCACACTGTAGCATATGATTTTATTCATGGTCATGAATTTGACCATATTCTATTTAAAAGATAATTAAAAATACTTTGATAAAGTTTCTAAATTTCATGAAGGTAAGTTCAAGTGTGATGTACTTAATAAATCCAATGCTTACCTTTTTATCTACACCAATCTATGTCAAAATCCTTCATAAATAAATCCTAATCAACCTAAAAAATAATATAAACTCTTTTAAAATTAAAAATCAATCTCATTTAATTTCATTTTGTAATGTCATGGATAAGTTAGCTAACCACAACAATTCCACTAGTCCAAAAGTCTTTTTTAACATGCATGGCATGAAACACATCATTACTCACATCAATTCTTCTCCAAAAACTTAACCTATAATATCTCATAAAGCCTATTTATCTATTCAAGTATATCTTACATGTTAGCCTTTAGTTCTTGTCCCTTTCAAACCTTGAAATTTTGAAAAATTAGAAAAAATAATGAATTTTCCTATGATGATGTATTTCTAATTATCTAGGGTAATTCAACTATATATTTAATTAAACAACATATTATGTAGGAAAATAATTATATTTGGGCATAACCTATGTTTATGATACTTATTCCCCAACATTTCAATCCATACTATTAGATCATCATCAAGAGAATGATAGGAGTTTAATGAATCAAAAAAACTAGTGATATGAGGTAGAATAAATAATAATTAATAAAATATAAGAGTAACAATCTTAAAGGAGTCAGCTATAATTATAGCCTTGTCATTATATGGCTTTTATTCTGAAGAAGATGAAGTAAAGGTTTCTAATTATCACTTAGATTGGTTCCTTCATCTCTATTAAGATTTTTAGGGTTCATTTAAATTTTAACCTTTTCATTATTTTTCCTTTTAGATAGGATTGTATTATCTAATATACCAAGGATAAAACTTACACGCTTACATGAGTTGCCAACTTCATTACTCTTAAGGCTTGAAGAGTTTTACCTCATCTCTCTCGCTCATCCTATAGAGGTTGATATGATTTGACCTCTACCCAAAGGATATGATGTAAATGCTTATTGTGACTATCACCAAGGCCCTAGACATTCTACAAAAAAAATTACCTTGAAGCATAAGATACAAGACCTCATCAATGATAAAATGTTACATTTGATGATATTCCAAAATAATCAAGTTCACAACTTGATCATCACCAAAAATAAAAAATATTTAACAATCCCTTGGAAAAAATTCTATGAAGGATCCATAAATACAAATTGTTTATAATGCAGATCCTCATCCATCACACTATGAACACCCATTATATGAGATTATTGATATTTAAACATGGAAAACACCTCTTATAATTTAGATATCCTCTATTAATTTTGATGATAGTGAGATTTTTAATGATAATTATGATCTTCATTCTTTATTAGTTCAAGTATACCTTGATCACCAACCTATACATAATGTTATGATTGATAATGATGTTAATAATGTTTGAACCATGAATTTAATTACACAATTAGGTTATACACATAATAATTTACAACATTCAATTAAATGAGTTAGATCATTTAATGGGACATCACAACATGTTCTTAGTGAGATATACTTACCTTTACAAGTGGGTCTAACACGTGTTTATTAACTTATCAATTATACCATACATGAGAGTATTTGATATGTTATTAGGATGAAATTAGATACGGACTCTTTAAAAAGTACCTTATACATTACATGGGTGTGTTAAATACATTCATGTGAACATCGTAGTTAAAATTTTTGGTATTCTATATGAGTGTACAATTGAACAAGATAAGTTTATACATAGATGGATAATTATCAAACCTACTAAGGTTACTCCTTTGTGAAATTATAATTAATAGGTAATCCACTTACCTAGGTGGCCCATACTTTAAAGACCATTGCAAAAGAGACACAAATTGGATTCCACATAATCCTTATATACTACACACCATATTGAGGTATCTAGAGCACCTAGATATGTTTCTATTATTTCTTATTTAAAGAAACATAGATAACTAAATAATGGGTTTTAAAAACCACCATTATTTCTATTTTTATTCATGACCATGGGTTCTTACTATACATATGCAAGGCATCATAGATACTATAATGCTAGATATTACACCTATGCATGTTACTTGGTAATATCATTAATTTATTTCACCAGGATAATAATGGGGATATAAATATGAGCATCCA
Source organism: Torreya grandis (assembly GCA_037957365.1). Classification (NCBI taxonomy): domain Eukaryota; kingdom Viridiplantae; phylum Streptophyta; class Pinopsida; order Cupressales; family Taxaceae; genus Torreya; species Torreya grandis. Next base: position 2,109,729 of record JARHVA010002627.1, read on the forward strand.
TTAGATGGGATCATAGGATAGCTATTTCTTTGTAAAATATTCCAAAATACCAAAAAAATAAAAAAAACATAAAAAATCCAAAAATATTTTCATCTTCTATATGTTTTATTGGTTCTTTGGCATCTATGTTGTTAGTTCCATATTAGTGGATGAAATATAATTAATTTATATATACATGTTTTTCACATTAATTTGAATGTGATATAGGAAAGTATACATTATATATTCCTATATAGATGTTGGTTCTTCTTTCTATTAATGTCATATAGACATTGGGGGCATCCAATTCTTTAATCTTGATACATAAAGGCTACATAGTTCTATGATAATTTTCCATTATCAAGTTTGATATTATATAATTACACATGCCTTTATTCATTATTATATATTTCATAACATACTTGATATGTTATTTACTTGATGTTTTTTGCTAACACATATATCCAAAGGATAGTATGCTATGTTTATGATAGTTTCTTACACTTTTATCTTGTGAACATCCTTGAGTGTCTTTTATTGATTGTTGAGCATTTGAATATGATCTATTATTTTTGGCCTTGATGCCTCTATTTGACTACTTTGACATTTTTAGATGTCACTAATTTTTTAATGGACATTTGACTATGTCATTCCTTGATTTGTGTATATTTGACTAGGTCATATCCCATCAATGATGTGACATTGGAACATGAACCTTGTTTTATGTCTTATTAGGCCATTATATTTTGATTTGATTTTGAGTGATCTTGTGTGTGCTTGATTTATTGTACATCATGTATTGTTACTATAAAAAACTTTCCTTGATCTATATCATTAATTTTAGAGTTTAATGAGATCACATTCTTCATGATTCAATGATATATCTACCTAGACATGATAATAATATATGATGCATGGTTAATACATATATTATACATTTATTTTATACTTTTAAGATAAGGTTACTACCAATTTATAATTCCCCTCATGTATAAAGGGGGAGCATATTAGTGGGGACATGTCATAAAGACATGGATTCCACATTTGCTCATGGATTCAAATATATAGTGAGGCATGATATGGAAACATTTTTTATACACTTATACCATCTAATAGTTTCATATTTTAGTTGGGACATGTTTTGGAAACATGTTCTCCACACTTACATAGTTGTAAATTAGCCAAATTTAAAAATTATATGATTTAGATACACATTTGTGGTAGAATTATATACATTAATAGCATTTTTATACCCATGTTTTGGCTAGAGACATATATAAGGTGAATATACTATGCAAAGATCACCTAAATTTGAAAATCAAAATCAGTTTTAGATTTCAAAATACTTCTGTATACTTTAGCTCACTAAGTTGGATTGTTATAGACTACTATTGAGCCAATCTATTGTAGTAGTTGGATCAATTTTGGTATGGTTCAAGTGATTAAATCACTCAATATTTACAATTATATTGGTTATAATTTATTAAATAATACAAAATTATCATATTTATAGTGTGGGTTGACTTGGATCAACTCATTCTCACTAGGTTATTAGTATGATTGGGTTTCATAGTTGAGCTAATCTCAACTAATGGTTTGTAACTCACCTTTTTATCTAAGGTTGGGGGTAAGTTTTTCCTTTAACATATATATTTTAAATGGATCATAATGATACATAATGTTAAATAAATTTGTTAATAGGAAAGGTGATTGCATCAATACACAAGTATACTCATAAACCTTAATCTTTCTATTTCAATCATTTCAATGCTTTCAGTTTCAGATTATATGCATTGATTATATACTATAACATGATTTTGGTCATAGGTTAATTTACAAAAAATCACTCAAGTGGGACTCATATAAAGGCAAGGTGTGTTATACACACCTAGGTACACATTTCATTTATGTTAAACTATAATATATTCACTGGATCAAGGGGGAAGTAGACACTAAATCTAAATTATATAGCACCTTAGTCCTTTATACTTGGAAATTATTTCTCATGGTAGTTCCCTTTAGTTCCTAAGACTTTCTTGCTTCTGAAAGGCTCACATCTACTATCTCTTGTGCCTATTTCTTATCTCTTAGTCTAAACATATGTTATTATGATGACCGAGCCTCTTGTAATATTCAAAATGTTAAAAATTTACTTATTATCATCTTTTACAAGTTTTGGACATGTACCTTTTTCCATCTTCTCAAACATGTGCATCCTATCTAGATGCATATCTAGATGCTAGTGTCATGTTCCAATGTAAGTTTTTAATACCCTAAAGTCATAAAAAATTCAAATGAAATGGACACCTATGATTAACTAAGTTATTTAATTGAGATATACAATATCAGCCTTCATTCATTCCTCACCTAACACATACCTAATAGTTCACAAGGAAATTTATAAAAGGTACCCAATCAAGAATTAAAGTGAGAAAAACTTCCCTATTTTCTTCTATTTCCATATTAGTCACAATGATAAAACATCTATAGGTCTAAAGTAATTAAGGAGCACTCAATGAGTTTTATTTTCCTATTTATATACTAGGTCACTATTGTAATTTATTTCCATGTATTTCACCCTTGTGCACACATAAACCAACACATTAGGGGAGAAATCCATTAATCTAAGGGATTTTTCAAAGAAGTGTCTATGTAAAAAACACCCACTTATAGAGGGGTATTTGGGGTTAGCTTGAAATTGTGAGTCCACCAATCCATTTTTTATAAGCTTCCTATGAAGATGAAGAGCTAGGGTTTTTATATTTGATAAGGAGTGACAACCCATGATCCAAATCTATGTATAATAGACTGAAGGTGACATAGAACCCAAAATAACCCAAATGGTCACATATAAATCTAGTATGTATTTCATACTATAAATCTACATACATATTATATATAAGTGTCGATGTAATCATCTGAGGTTGATGCAAGTGTCTGAGGCTAAAGAGGTCAAATTTATATAATTTTATAATTTATCTAGAATCCATATCTAGTCTATTTCTATCATATTCCATACTAGATCTAAATGTACATAGTTCACTAGATAAGTATTATTATTTTCATTTCATTTCTATAATAATAAATACTTGTACTTTATATTTTTAGTATATCTTAGTATTTAAATTTAGAATATTATTTATCTAAGTTTACAATTAATTAGTTTACTATAGACCTATTTATCACCATTGTGATTATTCATTTATATACTATTAACCCAACTCAAGTTAGGGTTAAATAACTAAAAAAATCCCTCACACAATCTTGTGACCCATTTTTTTCAACCCTAATATCAAAATAGTTTCCATTTCTTGTTGTGATATGTATGTTTATTTTGACCTTCCTAATGAGATGCTTAAGTACATATACTTTTGTCATTATTTTAACATCCATATATATGCATACTAAATAAAAAATCATATTTTGACTTCTCTTGGTAGGTTTTCTATGGGTCAAGTTTATAAATTGGATGTACTTGATATTCGTATTATTTCAAATGATCTTCCTATCATGCTTCATGATCCTTCTTGAATCGGATAATATTATTTTTCTAGATTATTTGATCCAACAAGTTTCTTCCTCTTAATATGTTGAAAACATTAATCTACTCACCAACCACAAATATTTTGATAAAAGAGATAATAATAATATTTTAAACATTTCAAAAATCCTCCAAAACTTTATAGCATGATTTTAGATCATATAAGATACATTTAGAGTAGAAAAATTCATAAATCCAAGATCTTACCACAAATAAATGAAAATAAATTTAATATACTATAGGTGCTTTTGTATTTTGAAAAATACAAATACACTTTATTTAAATATTTATAAATTTCTTAGACATAATTTGTATGTCTTTCTCTTGAGGCTATTAAACTTTTTATGTAACAAGATAAGCCTCGAAACCCCAAAATACACCCCCCAAAATGGTGAAATGTATTTTATTTTTCATGAGACTTATAAAATTTATATGGATATATGTACATACATTCATAATAAACTATGTCAATTTTTGTGGCTTGAGCTCAAGCTACATAGAAACATTCACATGACATCCATAGAACAAAGGAGTAGTGTACCTGACACGAAAATCACCTCTATGGCCAACATATTTTCTTCACTATTTATGGCACTTATATTTTTATGATTAGCATCTTCCCCATTATAACATGATTATAGATGACATTTTCAAGGACATCCTTATTCAATTCTCTAATAGAGTAGAAGCTACCATGGTCAAAGTCATAGAAAAATTAAAATGAGATATTTATGATGTTGTTAATGGTGTGTGCATACACATTAATATATATTTTTGAGTGATTATTTATTATATCATCGCTTCAAATTTGTTAAATATTTTGATGTTACGTTACTATATTTAACATTAGATTTTTTCTAATATTTAATTTCTTGTACCATAATATTTTTTTTGTACTTAATCTTATAGCATCTTTTACTACACCTCTCCATTTTATTCAATCATTTTTTCTTTTTCATATTCCTTTGTATATTTAATGTTCATGTATCTCCCTTTTGGGTTTATTGAATCATTGAATATTTCAAGATTCTTTGGTATCTTTAATTTTCATCATTTTTAAAATTATTCCTAATTAGTTTCATTTTTCCATTATGTATTTTAATATTCCATGGTGTATTTGCTTATCATGTATAACACCTCTTGGTTTTATTAATCCATTCCATCTTTTCAAATTCTTTATTCTCTCTAATTTTTACTATCTTTCCCTCTTGGGTTTATTGTGTGCCCACTTTAGTTTTCACCACTAAATTTGTTTGTGTTGGACATATCATTGGTTTATATGGTTTATATAGTGTTATGCATATCTCCCTTTAGAAAAATTCCCCATAATGGGATTTTTATATTGGTTAGTCCATTTTTATATGCTTTTATTAAAATTTTCATGTACTTCCAAATTTATTTGCGTAGTCTATCTAATTTAAAATTTACCCTTGTAATCAGCTACTAGCATGTCATAATTATATCAATTTAAATTTTATGGATCTCTTAAAAGATATATCTTTCCATTTATTTATTTATCTGAAGGCACACTTGGGTGAAATATGAGATTGCACTCTCTTGTAAATTCTAGTCCTATGATTGTCTAAGCTTCTTTTTCATTTTCTTTTCTTCCTTGGTTGTTAGGTGTAAGCTCTCTTGTGTTAGTCACCTTTAGCATTGATTATTGGTATTCTAAAATATGTATAGAGGATAAAAAAAGAAAAATACAAAAGTGATATAAGATAAGATATAATATACAATAAAAAAAATATATATATATAAATTAGAAAATGTAAAAGATAAAAATATTTCAAAACTTAGATCACACCAAAAGACATGATCATATCATTTGGCATATCTCCCTATCCTAGTTGAATCTAAAAATTCATAATTGGTCTCATGATAGATATAAAGTAAATTATTATGTGTTAGGATAGTATACTAATGTATGATAGTTTACATATATATCATTTAGCTCCATCTACTTTTAGACCAATGGCTTTGTAAGTGATCTTGAGGAGTGGAGAACACATTGTGGGAAGTTATATTTTTATATATTTTCATGATTAATCCTTCATAAGATGATATTTATACTTCACTTTTAAGTAAAATATGTACTCTTAATATGTGGGGTTATCTATATCCTTGATTTTGAAATATCTTATCATTGCCCACTTGATTTGAGTGTCTTTTCTTTGTTAATAATTTATGCATTGCCTTGGTGGTGCCTTGCCTCCTTATTTATTCACTTATAATTAAAAATATCATTTTTATGGATGTTAATACTATGTGATCAACTCCATCTCATTTATTCATGTTTTTATATTTCTTTTTTATTTTTTGATTTGACTTCCATAGCTCTCATTATTATGTCTTTTGGATTTTTTAGTTTTTGTGTTGAATGTTAAGACCTGGGGGAATACAACAAAACCCTCCTAATAAACTCTCATCACATTCATATCCATGTCATCTTAAATGTTTTTAGTGAAGGATTTATATGGTTGTGTCTTCCTTAGACACTTTATATTTCATGAATTAATTTGAAGTTCCTCTTTTCCTCACTTCTTGTTTTATAGATCTTATGTTTTGTTAGATTTGTCTTATCTAATTACATATGATGTTTTTTTATCATTTCCTACTTATAATTCTCATCCTTTAATTTTTACTAGATTTTTATTATATAATTTTCATTTTAATGTTTAAAATCATTTTTATAATCACTTTTTAACCTTTTCATGATTATATGTCCATTATTTGATTTTAATTGAATTTTGATCTATTTTTATTGGATATTTCATTTGTTTTCACATATATTATTTATTTTGATTAGTTTTTATTTGCTGAAATTTTATTTTAATATATCATTTATTTGACTTGTATTTTGTTCATCTATTTAAAATCACTTGAAATATTTTCACCTATCATGTTTTTCCTTCTTAAATTTATGTGGATCTAGTTACATTTGATGTCTTTCCTAAAATCCTTTTTTGAATTTTTTAAAATATATAAATAATTTAGATGTATTTTTTACACTTAGTATTTTATTATTTTTATATTTGTGTACATGCTCAAATTTTATATAAAAGAATGAATTACATAAGAAAACACATTAAATCATGATATCACTTACAACAATCCTATAATGATACATATATCTAAGTAATCAAAATATGTTTTTTTATATCTAATTAATCAAAATACATTTTTTCATTGTAGAAAATGATTAACCAAAACAAACACACACACACACACACACACACACACACACACACACACACACACACACACACACACACACACACACACACACACACACACACACACACACACACACACACACACACACACACACACACACACACAACATTTTCATATGCAATAAAAAATCTAACACATGTTTGAGGTAGTGATTGCCTTCAATCCTATATTTGGGAGGAGATATACTCTATTGAGATGTATTGTCTCACACATCTAAAATATATTTATATATCATCATGGTCCTTAGATATAATCCTACATCCTCTCCATTTGATAGGGATTCCTATGTATATAGTGTGTAGTGATTTTATTAGCCAATTTTTTATATCTCATTGTAGACACTAAAGTTTTATCCATGTGGGATACTATCTAAGTCATTATAGGTGCTTGAGATATAACTACCTAGTTTTACATCATTAATACCTATTATAATGATACAACATCCCCTCATGATAGTGTTTTTACCAATATGAAGATGGACTAATATATTATCCTCATCTCTATAGAACCCATGAAACATATACAACTATTGTAAACCAACTTGTATGATCACCCATAGATAGTGTTATAGGATCCAAAATATCTATCATGTTAATCTTGAGTAGAAAAACATCCATGATATCCTGATGTGTGGAATCTATCATTGAGACCCACAATGTTGTATCCCCTACATCTATAAATAATAACCAAATTTAACATTATATCACTAAATATACCAAATATAAATCATATATATATATATATATATATATATATATATATATATATATATATATATATATATCCTATAGTATGTCACATCCATTTATAAAATGATATGATAAAATTATAACTCATCATTTTATACCTGAATAATATGCACCCCCAATATATATGGTTAAAACATTAATGTGGGAATCAAGGACACCCTCATATTAAACTTCATATCTTTTTTTATAAGCCAAAAGGTCACTACCCATATCTCCCATTACAACATGGGGATAATGTGATCTTGTGCCTATCAATGTCATCATATTATCCATATTTGATTAGTTACCTCTGCTAAAATTATAATCAATACATCTAATTTTTCCTTTAAAACACTCTTGTAAATCTATTATCATACTAATTTCTATATAATTAACCTTCATCATTGTATCATCCTTGAATCATAATGAGTATTCCATTACCTCAATGTATGAACCTATTATTGTAGATCCTACCCTCTTTCCCCTAGGCTTTATGCCATGTCTCATCCTTTAGGTATGTAATGATAGTGGTGTTACTAGGTGTTCCTATCTATATAAAATATCTAGAAACTTATTGTAAAAGTGAAACTCTACCCACCACATGTAGTTCCATGTCACATTAGATATAAAATCCTTACAACATATCTAAATAGTCTAAACCAAATTTTATGATCACCCATATATAGTGATATATGATCCAACATATCTATCATGTCAATATAGAGTAAAAAAACATCTAGGATATCCTAATGTATGGACTCTATCATTGATCCCCATCATGTTATATCATATTCATATAAAAATAAAAACCAAATTTAACATTATACCAATAAATACACAAAAACCAAATCAAATCTAACTATCATTATCCTATAGTATGTAAATGTAACTCATCATTTTATATCTAGATATACATACCTAGCATGTATGTCTAAGACATTTATGCAAAAATCAAGGACACCCTCATCCTCACCATAATATTTTATCTGGTGAGCCCAAAAGGTCACTACCCATCTCTCCCACTATAGGATGGAGATAATGTGATATTTTGACCCTTTAGTCCATCATATTATCCATGTCTGATGTGTTTCCTATGATAAAAATATCATTGACACATATAATATGTCTTTTACAACAGTATTAGAACTTTATTCCCCTAATAATTTCTATATAATCACCCTTCATCATTGTCTCATTCTACAATCATAATGATCATACCATGGTGTCAAAATAGGAAAATATTGTTATATATCCTGCCCTCCTTCTCCTTAAGTTATATGCCATGCTTCATATTATAGAGATGCAAGTACATGTGCTACTAATTTCTCATATATATCTAAAATATATAAGAACCTGTTGTAAGAGTATATTTTTACCCACCACATGTAGTTCCATGTCACACTATATAGGTCCTAATCCTACACTATATATGGCTATTATGACCATATATCCATGGTATAATTATATGGCATCTAAATAATTTAATATTTAAATATGGTATCCATCCTAAGATACCTAGTCACACACATAAATCATGAAAGCTATGTTTACCATCTAAATCAAGAAAGTTGATCTTTTATTTGGTGTGGTACCTTATGTATTAATGAAAACCTTGTCATTAATAATTTATCATGTTATTTTTGGCCTTTTCCCAATTTAATTAACTTGTACACTTAATCAATACCTATTTTAACACTTTACCCTATCCTAATAACTTAGGAGGACATATTTTTATTCTAAATAGTTATATGTCACCCCAAAAAGTGTTCTAATTACTAAATAAACACTTAAACATTTTTGTAGACAAACCTAGATCTAAAATTACATAAGTTTCCCTAATGGAAAAAACATCCAATTGGGACATTAGGAGGTGTTCATATCCGTAGGGTACATTTCTACCTTTTACCTTTTAATGGTCACTTTTTAAAAGCATACCCTCCCTTACCTTATCTTCTATGTAGTTAGGCTTCCTAGCATGTGATTTCCCCTTTTGGATTCTATAAAATCACACTCAAGTAACTTATAATTTTACTTGGATATTTTTAAAAAAGTCACATTCATACTATTACACATTGTGAAAAAAATTTCAATTATTTCCAATTATGATTTTAAGCATTTAATATAGTTCTCAGCCATTTCACATTCCTATTATATCCATCCCAAAGCAAAGAGTGATCAAGTATTCAAGTTGGTTATAAATGCATTCATATAGTGAATTGAGTATAATTTTAAAAATCAATCTAAGTAGGATAACTACTTTGATTTGATTCCCTCCTTATGTTATTAGATACATAAGTAACATTTAGTCATTGTACAGGTGACTCAAATTGACTAAGTTGAATTACACTCCACCTTGTTCTATTTAAAAATTTTCAACCACTATTATTCCTATTAAGGTTTTAAACTTTCAAAATATATTTATAGGTCTTCACACAAATCCAAAGATCAAAAATTTGCATAAATACCAAAGTTAAGTTGTCACAATTTATCTTCCATAAATTACCATCTTTTATAAAAATACAAGATTGACCAGATGAAATTGTAGTGGGAATCGATCATGTCCTCAATATATTGATTATTTAATTCAAAAAATTAAATTCATACTTAGTGTATCTTGGAAATATAGTTATTGATTTATACTTTTAGTCATCTATCACTCAATGCAATCAATAGTAAAGAAAAAATAACAAATTTGATTACTCAATTCCATATTTAGCCTTCTTTTAATTATTTTCACTTTGTCAAATTTAGTTATTTAATTCCATTATGTTTTTCAAAAGTTCATTTAATTTTTTATTAATATATTTTATTCAATTTGTCCTAGTTTGGGCTAATTCACCTTTTAATGTGAATTTCGATAAATGGTATTGGTGAACCCAAGCTAGTCATGCAATTTCATTATTCTTAAAAAACATGGTCCTAAGAATTAGATAAATTACTAAACTTTAAAGACTAAAATAAATTAATTTCAACCTCATATATAATATCTAACATTGAAATCACCTTATTTTAAACTTAAAATTTAGTGTAATTTACTAATATCCATACATAAAAAAAAGTCCCTTAGTATGACATCTCATTTTTTTGTCATTATTGGGAACATATTTTCCATGTCATTGCTTACAATATCCTTCTTTTTAGGATTTTAATTTTCTATTTTTTGTTTCTTATTTTTCTAAAAATATATGGATATATTGGATGGACATTACTTGCTTCAATTTTTTTCAAAAATAACCCAATTGAAGGATAATATATAAATACAATTTATTTTATTTTATTAAAACTCAAGCATGACATATGAAAAATAAATGTTACACATTCAAAATTCTATAAATATTACTCATAAGTAATCTCAATTCATTGCTTTAATACTCAATAAAAAAATTTACAGCTTACAACTAGATGATAAAGGGCATGCATGATTCATTTCACTACTCCTCCTAGAGCTCAAGTTTATAATAGTTACCATCCTAATCCCACTATTCACCCATAACTTATATTTATTTATTTAATCCATGTTTTTATAACGTAAAAAGGTATGTCACCACATAATGGAGGCAACCATAATGTTCCTCCTCAACCCCCTCACCCTCTTGTAATATAGGTACATAAATACAAAGGGTATGATATTATAGATCAACTAAACATTACCCACAGATTTTTTTTTGATTTTGGAATTCATAAAAAGCTCATAAATTTATAATCATGTTTTACATGCTATATTAATGGATAACACTATTCATAGTGATACACAACTTACATATTTTTCTTTAATCACGAGCACCTTTAAATATATTGAGAAGATTATTATATTTGAAAATGAAAAATTACCAACATGATATACCCCTATAAAATATCCCACTATTTTATTTAATTAAAAGTAAAAAAAGAAGCAATTAAATGGGTATTTATTGATGTATGATTGATAATAAACATTTTTAGTAGTCCTTTCTTACAAAATCTAGGTGTTAAAATTGGTGATATTCAACAACTAAATCAAAATTAAAAGGATTTGATGATTTTTAAATAAAATTGCTTAGAATGATTTATTTAGAGGTAACATTGGAACTCAAAATATTGTCTAGTCTATTTCATGTTATGCCTAATAAATGGAAATATTATTTATTATTAGGACGACAATGGATACTCACGATGACAAAAATCATGTCTACATTGTATAGATGTCTCAAATTCATGCATGAGGGATTACAATATTAATTTTCTACAAATGATAATCCTATTTGATTCTATAAAATTTAAGCATCTCACTCATAATTAGATGATCCAATTATTATCCCTCCTCCTCAAGTCATTCCTTGAGACCAAAAATTCACATATGAAATTTGAGATCAAGTAATAAAAAAATAAAGTGGATTAAAAAATGTTACATATGGATCAATAATAAGTATATTAGACATAAAAATAACTTGAGAAAATTAAAATAGAATAAGCAAAGGTGGAAAAAAACTTTAAAGATTTCAATAAGAACAAACAATATTACATAAATAATATTTACAAGAGTAACAATTACAAATTCAAAATTTATAATTATAACAACTTAAAAAGAAAACATTATAAAAGGAACAAACAAATATAAAAGTAGTATAATTATATATATATATATATATATATATATATATATATATATATATATATATATATATATATATATATATATATATATATATAAAGAGGACCCAAAAAATGAGAATAAACAACAATATATTCTTGATATCCCTTTTTTGGTTAATTCAAAGGTAGGATATGGTCATGTTTTTTAATATTATGATAGTGATGATGATGAAGTTAACATGGTTACTATGATAGATGAAAAATATTTTAGTTTAAATTCAATCCTTTAGATGACTATTTATCTCATACTTTATTTACACATGTTGATGCAAGAGCTTATTTTCATGATTCAAAATAAAATAATACAACTCATTCAAATTGAAAAGTAAACAAATATTAGGTATGCCTAAAGACAATAATGTGAATATTTGTTAAAATAGTAAAAATCATATGGAATTTATGAAAAAAATAGTGAATAATGTGGAAATGTCATATATAAAGGTTTTATAGTGTCAAAAAATAATGACACATCAAGATACACCCACAATAATTTTTAAAATGCTATTGGATAATAAACTTCTCACATTACTTACTACTCACTTATCAATATCACATATTTTGCATATATAAAGTAAACATTTTGATCTTATCATAGAATCACAAGAAATTATACACAACATTGCAAATTTTTCAATAAATTACAATAGAAAATTAAAAAAATACAAGTATGAAGGCATTATCAGAGTAATACCAAAAAAAAAAAAAAAACATTTACTATAGATATTGAAAAATATTAACCTATAGTTGTAATAGGTAGAAAGTGTCCTTGTTAATAAGAGTTAACCATAAAAATATATATGAAATGAGGTTATTTTTCAGCATAATCATATTGATATTACTAAAAAATAAACTATTTGTAGTGTAAGAGGGTTATGACAAATTGGATACACTATTGTCTATTTTCATCATAGTGTAGATTGGGTATAATCCCTCAGATATATCTTACACTTAATTTAATTTTGACACAAAATTATCAATAAAAAGGTATGGGTTATATCTCGTACACATTGAAAATCATTTACATTAGGAAGATCATGGTTACAATAAATGTGACCTATAATAGATTATAACTAACAAGGCATTATTATTTCACATGAAGGAAGAAAAATTTACATACCACATGATGGTAACAATGACCAAGATATTGATATATAAAAAGAATAACAATTCTAATAAAATATATCCTAATTAGGATTATTGTTAATTACAAACTCAAAAACATTCAAATAATTCTAAAAATTAAAAATTAAAAAAATTGATTGTATATAGATTCTTGACTATTGCATAATATTCTTTAATTTTCTTACACATGACTGGTCCATAAAATATTATAATACCTTGGATCTTCTTTACTTATTGGCCTCTTGGTTCTTCTTTTTCACCTTCTAGGTTTGAAAAGTTGAAAATAATGAATAATTTTCCCATAATCTACCATTTATTTCTTTGTTTTCACAAACTACACTATAAAATGTCATTCTATGTCAAGGACTAAATTGAATACTCATGGACAAGAATGATTTCCACTACTATCCTAGTTGGTTATCCTATCATGTTCCAATTTTTACATGAAAATATATTTTGAGCATATAAATAACTAATACTTTTATTTATTTTTATATATTTCACTCAATTTTAGTATGTAAATTATTGTTGTCCATGTAAAAACTTTCTTTTCCTAAGATCCATTTTTCATACATGCTACATACTTAGAAAAGTGTAGATTTAATGAAATAAGGGTCTGTAATCAATCTTTTTCATATAATTTTTAATCCTACATGATTTTCAATGTTGTAATTCACATGTAGTAGGGGCATCTTATTCATCCATGGCCATAAATTAACCTTTAGTCCATATTTCACATTGACACATATCATGGACTATTTAGATCTTTCTACTTTCAACAACTAGTTTATCACTATTTTTTATTGTTTCTAGTTGAAAATTTTCAAGATATACAAAAAAACAAATATTTCAAAAATATAAAAACATTCAAAATATTCTAAAAATTCAAAATCAGTACTTGAGCATGATTAGACATCTAGTATTCATCTTTTTTATATATTATTTTTCTCATGATTAGTAGATATCGTATTCTTTTTTATACAACACATGCATTTTAGTGGTATTCATGAGTGTAATGTAGTGCATACAAAATTTTATAATAACTAAGATGTTTGAATTGACTTACCCAATATTGTTGATAATTTGGGGGCATCTTATCCATAAGTGATAATATGTAAATATGTTATCATTCCTTGAATCTTATACTATTGAGCTTTATACTATTTACAAATATCTTGATAACATCTATATCATGCATTATGTACATGAATATGTTATTTTCTAGGATATGATCACATTACATATGCATGGTTCAGACTCATTCTTAGTTCTATGTTCCAATAATTTTATTACTTATACATAGTATATTAGATCTTGCTTATCTATTGTATGTGGCCCTTGACCTTTATGTACAAACTTGTTTGAACATTTATATGGAATATTGTGTGTTATGTGTGACATTTGAACATGTCCATTTGATATTTTCCATTGTCCCTTTGTTGTGTGTAACATTTGAACATTTCTCTTTCTTGAAACATTATTCATGTCCTTTTCATGTAGCCCTTAGCCTTGTGTGTGCAATTTTTCATTTTGTGACATTTGAACATGTTCGTTGTATGTTTACATTAGCATTATGGTTTGAAATTAATCTTTTTTTGATTATGTACTTGTTTATATTGTTAATTTTGATGAGGGCCATGATTTGTATCATACACTACTAACGCATAATATACTAATATTATATTATATGACTATGATCTTCACTAACATATTTCTAAAGGCAATCTCATTTGTTACATATAAAATTACAATGATGAAAATATTACTATGTTAACATAATTTTCACATATGCTACATTATTCAATGATTTCATCTTACTAGGCATATTTTAGTTAAATTTTATTTTGAGATGAGTGACTTTCAAGATAAATTCCCTCACCTCAAAAGGGGGAATTTTAGTTGTATTTACATACATGAGATAATCCCCTTCAAGATAATAAATAATTTTTTATATAGAATACAATTTCAAAAGGTTTAAAAATGGTTCAAAATTCATTCATTGGCATAGAATATGGGAGTATATATCATGCATATGCACTCACATTTTAGGACCAAAGTATAAATTTACAAAGTTCTCAGTGTATTATATAGGTTTATGTACAAAGTTTAAATTATAATTAAAATTGGAATCTACAAACCATTATAGATTATACATTTATTGACGGGGCATGATATAAATTCATGCACATTATGTTATTTTTCAGATTTTCAAAATATTATTTTCTAATTTATGGGTGTGGTAGGAGCACAAGTCTAATCCATTATATTTTGATCATGAATTCAAGAAATAATTTTAAATTTAATCTAAAATACATATGTAGTGGTTTATTTAGTTTAAGTGCATAACACAAAATTTATAGGTCCAATGCCATCTAGCATTATGTCTACAAATCCATTATTGATTTTAACTTTTTTCACATCTTGGGTTACAAAGAGAAACTGAGTTAAATTTTGGTTTTCACATCCCTTAATGGGTGTTATTTCATTTACAAATTATCTATTAGTTCAAATTATGAACCAATCCCTCAAATGGTTCAAACAACATCATCTCTAAGCAAATTCACAAAAGAAACATTGGTTTCACACAAATACATGGTGTTTTCTTGCATTGTTCTCATTTTATTTCTATAATTTTAAAATTTGATTTGAAATTATCTACTTCATGTGTTTTTTAGGGTTTGCCAAAGACTATGGTGCCTTGCACAATTATAATACCATCTCAAATATAAAGCGTGTCTTACACACTAAGATATATATTTATTTTAATTTAGTAATTTCATTTATAAATTAATTGGGAAGGGGTAAGGGGTTATAGTAACCTCAATCTAGTCAAAAATAATTTATCATGTTATTTTTGGTCCTTTTCCACTTTAATTAGCTTGTGAACCTAGTTAGTACCTATTTTCTACTTTACCCTACTCTAAGCACCTATGGGAGGCTATTTTTATTCTAAATTATTATTTATTTCCAATAGAAGTGTTGTAATTTCTAAAAATAACCTTAAGCATATGTATGGATGATATAAATTACAAAGTTTTCCTTAATGGATAGAAACATTCAATAGGGACATTAGTATGAGATGTTCCTATCTAAATGGAATGTTTTTGTTTCTTACCCTCTAACAATAATTTTTAAAAATTAAAACCTCCCCTTACTTTTGTTCTATGTTTTTAGGCATCCTATCATTTGTTTTACCATTTTGTATTTTTATAAAATCACACTCAAGTCACTTATTCTTTCACTTGAAAATTTCAATGCAAAGGAATACTTACACTACTGTACATTGAGTAAAAGTTCCCTATTATTCCCAATTATGATTATAAGCATTTCAAGTAAACAAAAACCAAGTAATAATCCTATTTTATCTAGCCCTAAAAAAATTAGTATAAATTATTAAATCCAGTTCTAGATGCATTCATATTGTCAAAATAATATAATTTCATAATATACTCTAATTGGGACAATTATTTGATTCCCTCCTTATATTATTGGATACATAGGTATAATTTAGACAACATAGGGGTTATTTGGGTTAGATCAACCCAATTTCACTCCACCTTTTAATATTTACAAGTTTTTAATCATTACAAGACCTATTAGGATTTAACCTTTCATAATCTATAATATACTCTAATTGGGACAACTATTTGATTCCCTCCTTATATTATTTGATACATAGGTATAATTTAGTCAAAGTGGGAATTATTTGGGTCAAATCAACCTAATTTCATTCCACCTTTTAATATTTACAAGTTTTCAATCATTACAAGACCTATTAGGATTTAATCTTTCATAATCTATTTGTATGCCTTTCACACACTTTTGAAGGTCAAATTTCTACATACAAACCCAAATTAATCTATCAAAAGAGATTGTGCCCTAAATTATTTTTTCATTAAAAAATAAGATTAACAAAGTATGATAGTAGTGGGAGTTGATCATGTTTTTAGTCTACCAATTTTGTCCTTCAACTACTTCAATTCTCACTTTTGGTAACTTATAAATATAGTTTTGTTGATGTGGATTTTATGCACACCAAGTTTTATTATGGAAGGTACCTAAAGTTTTAGTATTGATGAAATGTTCACTCTAAGTTATAATTTTTAGGTCTCAACTTTATAAATAACCACGTGTTGGGATAATAGTGAGCAAAATGGTTATTAATCATGGATGGTTCAGATATGATGAGTGTCTAACTTTTAATTGAGGTGGATGGGTGGATCTAACCTAAGGTGAGTCTATAAATAAAAATTAAAAATTAGGGAGGGGTAAGATAAAAATAATGGGTTTTATGATCCAATGGGGGATGAAACCCTTCCAAGCCATCTAACTACACTAGGCAAGTATATGTCAAGAAACAATGTCTATTACATATTATGTAAGGCACAACATGCATACAAGCATGGTAAAGAGTCTAAGGAAATAATTTCATTAGACTCAATTACCATAATTAAATATGTTATTAGTAACAAACTATTAAACATAGCCTATGTCAAAAAAAATTTGTAAATATGATCTATAACCTAGTAATTGAAAAGACTAATTAATTGTTCAATCCTATATCTAAAAAAATACAATAACTTATCCTATCACATATTCTATCAAGTTAATATAAATTCTTAAATGAATCAAAAAAATTTGGAAGAGAAAATCACATTCACATAAAATCATAAAATATTCCTAAAAACTTCACTTTAATTAACTACTAGAATGTCTCCTCAAAAAATAATAGATACAAGTCATGTTTATAGAATTCTTGAATGGGATCACCTCATCCACAATACTTATCTAAATTATAGAATAAGATTATATAGTCATACACACTCTATATTGTTTACAATAAATTGAAAAGCTTTAACTTAATTCTTTTTTGATCCATAAATACATAAATAGCTCAATCCAAAAAGGAACTCTAATTGTTAGTCATGGAGTTTGATTGGTACTAGCAATTGAAACGATGTTAGAACTAGAATAAGTTTACATTATATTGAAAGAATTTAAATTACATAAATAGTGGATGTTGATGAATAAAATCCTTGAATTATTTTCATGAATGAATTCCATATAGGCATTATTTTAGTTATAGCTACAGTTGGGCCTAATTGTGTGGGCAAAATATTGGAAATAATGGGTACATTCACCATTACTAGTCATGTTACAATGTAAAGCATTGTGTACTTGGGAAAATAGGATCTAGTCACTGAAATTGTGAAGATGAAGCTCCCAAATAAGTGGTTGACCATTCATATTAATTTAGATTTTCATATTTGGTTACACATGTTTCAAAATCTATCTCAATAGATTTCAAATTGATTACAAAATTTTTAAATAGAATCAAAATTTTATCCATTAATTTTTTTTGTAGCTTCATTGAGGCCTTAAATCAATTAATTAATACTTCTATTTGTGCTACCTTGTATTCAAAAAAGACAATTGACTAGATTACTAGGTCACTACTGTAAAAAACTATGATCTTAACTTCTATTTTAAAACTGTTAAAAGTAGTTCTCTATAAGATATCAAATAAGGATTTAGTGACCACTTATCCATTTGTCATGTATATACCAATTATGTACATGTCACAAAGAATTTGGAATAAATTTTTCTCCTATATAATCATCTAATCAACTAATTATTGCATTTATTTAGGTCATTCTATGAGCTAAGTTCTCTTGGCCATTACAAAATTCTAGGCCAAAGCAATGTCTAGGAGTTGTATCAAGTTAAGGTGTTGGTATTATTTTTGCCTACCTAATTTATCAATAAAATATATTTTAGAATAAAAACTCTTTAATATTTCATATAATTTAACCACATTGTTCCATTATGGTTGTGACTCTCCCTTGCACTATTAGATAAAGCACATAATGCCATAGAATGTTTTGGCTGAATTATAAACACTATCTACTATGTCCTTTGGGGGATCTATTTTGCTTTGTGACACCAATATTTTATTTATATATTGAATACCATGAAATATATTCTTTAGTATTCCCCTAGTAGCATATACCATAGTAATGTGTTATTTTTAAATTTCATCCTCCTCTCCATTGTTAGTATTTCTCTTTTTTGTTATGAAGAATAATTACTCCTCACTCAAAAACTTTGTGGGATTCCCAGTAATAGTCACAATAATTTTCCTCACTCTTTTGAGCTTGTTTGATGTTGAATAAAATTATATAGTTAGTCTTGGTTCCTTTATGATCACTATATCTTTCTTAGTTTATAGATTTAATCACATCTTTTGTATCCATGTAAGAGTCACCAAGAGAGTTTAGTAAGAGGTTCGAATGGTATTGGATGAAATGGTTTGTATTGTAAGTATGAGGTTGGAATAACATGGAATACTAAACTAAGGAGGTGGTATGAGAGTCAAAGGACATGCATATATTTATAAAGGTGGCATTAGAGTAGAAGGATGTGAAAAAGTTGGGTGAAGAGGTGTAGGTAGTGAATGCAAGGGTACAATGAGCCTCCTCTCCTTAGAAATATTTGTTTGAGGAGGTGTCCTAAAGCATATTTGGTGAGATCAAGGCATTATTAAACTAAAATAATTTTGGAATCAAATAAGGTACCCTGAGTAATGGAAACACCTAATTAGGTGAGGAAATTAACCTTCATGGGTTGTCTATAAAAATGGTCTTTGATAATAGGTCTTAAAAATATGAAATGTCTATCATAGTGCCTAATTTATGTGAAGGAAGAGTTGGTTGTGTAGTGGCATCATAAGTTACACTTTTTAAAAAAATGATCAATGAAAGAATACACAATAGGTGCATAACTAAAATAAGGAACATTACTTGTCAAAGAATTAAAATTGGTATTAATGGCCATAACATTTGAGTCCATTGGAATTGTGGAAATTGTAATATCTATTGTAGAGATAGTGAATTAGGTTACTTGAGTTATCCCTTGTGAAGGAATCATCAAAGTGACCATGGGTGGGAAAACTAAAGTATTAAAATAACATGTGGTAGTTTTATCTACAATAGTTGCTTATTCTTCTCCTTCACCTTTTTTTGGCTCAAAATTATGAATGTTATGAGGAGTATAAGTTTTAGTCACAAAATAAATCTAAACGGGTACCTTTTTATAAAGATATAATGATGATCTTAGCCCTAAGTCCTCACATAACTTATTTATATACCTTACCATTCTTCGTAATCATCTAAATATTCCTCTACATCCTATATTTGTGTATCAATTGAAGCTTATAGGGAAGGATGGAGGATATTATTACATAAGTTTCAAATCAAAGAGATGCAACCATATATGAAGAAAGGAGGAATACAACTAACTTGTGGTTAAAACCTAAAGTTGTGATGTTGCTTTAGTAGGTGGGGTGAAATAAATTTTGAGTTTGTGTGGTCTCCTTATTTTTATAACTATTAT
The DNA here is from genome assembly GCA_037957365.1 of Torreya grandis. Lineage (NCBI taxonomy): Eukaryota > Viridiplantae > Streptophyta > Pinopsida > Cupressales > Taxaceae > Torreya > Torreya grandis. The sequence continues at coordinate 2,130,360 of JARHVA010002627.1, forward strand.
ATTGAATTCAAATTACCTTGGGATATTATTGAGGATTCTTTTCCTCAATTTCTCATCAGTTTTTAGTTATGTCTTTTCTAGTGATGGCCCATCCTCTATAGACACATTTTATTTTTTTTATATTATAAAATCATCTTTTCTTGAATAATTGGATAATATTATATTAGAAATGAGGAATTTTAAGGTTGATAGACAAGACACATTAGTTATATTTGATGTAGTCTTGATCTTCACCAAGATCCCTATGATATCATTAAAGGCATTGCTAGTGATGAGTTGGATTCTTTGGTAAAAGTATGTTTAAAATAAACCATTTTTAGCTTTAGAGGCAAAATTTATGAGTAGATCAAAGTTATTACTATGGGGTCCTTACTCTCACTTATGGTCACAAATATATACATGGAAAATTTTGAAAAATTAGCACTTGATTATGCTCCCTTAAATCTTATGTGGTGGAAGTTATTTCTTGATGATAGTAATGTTAATTGCCCACATGGGAGAGATAGCTTCAAGATTTTTCTTGAGTTTATTAATAACAAATCAAATCACATAAAATTCACTATAGAGGTTGAAGATTATAATATATTACCTTTTCTAGATGTTCTCATTATCAATGAAGAAGGTAGATCCTTATCCCACCAGGTTTATAGAAATAAAATTCATATAGATAAATATTTACATGCTAATTTTCATCATCATCCTATGTAAAAGCTTATTGTTATTAATACTTAGGTAACACATGCTATGAGAATCTGAGATTTAGATCATCTTGAATAGGAGCTTGAAAATCTATCTTTGACCTTTATAAAGAATGGTTACAATATTAAATAGGTAAGATATGTGATCCTCAAAGTTATAAATGTACCTCACTTTAGAAAAGAGGATGGGAGTATTGGTAGGGTTACTTTACCTTATATCAAAGGTATAACTAATTCTTTAGCTAAAATTCTCAAGAAAAGGAATATTAAGGTATCTTTCTCTCCTCTCATCACAATAGATAATATGTTGGACAAGACTCAGGATGTTTCTAATCCTATTTGGCACAAAAGAATTTATTCTATTCCTTAAAACTATGAAAAGGTTTATATCAGTGAATTTAACCATTCTATTCAAGTGAGACTCAAAGAGAATTATGCTAACTTCACTCATAATCAATTTTAAAACTCTACCATTGCATAACATTCATATAAGATGGGTCATCCTATATGAATGGATGAAGCTAAAGTTATTAATAAATAAAATAATCACTTAATAATAAGGGTGTGAGAGGCTATTGAAATTGATAAGAATCCTTTGAATTTAAATAGGTATGATGGCAAGAGACTAAACATGAACTGGAGACCTTTACCTATTTTTATAGAATAAATCTAATATCATATATCTTCCTTAACTGTCCTCCTATTCTAACCTATAGATCAGTATTTATTGCTTAGATTTATTATCCTTTTTTCATTGTATCCTCATAATGATAGGCCTAGTATGAGGCCTAAAATGATGAGGCTCAATTTTATCCTATTTAACATGGTTCCACCCACTTTTTTATTCATATTGTATCATTTAATAAATTTTCATAGACATTCAAACTTTTATCATTTTTGTGTAGACTTCTGAATCATCCTCAATATTGAGGAAGATTGAGTCATTCACATATTCCTAGTGACCATATACCTACCTTAAATATTTAAAGAATTTATCTATCTATTTTTATTACCTTCCTAGGGTCCCACCATCTGATGTCAATAAATCAAAACTTGAATAAGCCCCAATGTTTTGAATTTGTGTCTAGTCGATCTGAATTATGAAACTATTACCTTGAAATGCTAATAGGTGTCTTATGATATTTGGCCAACCTTGCCTTCTTCAAGTTTTCATCCACACTATTATACAACTAATATTTTCTCTCTTACTCAACTAATTTATCTAGTACAAGTTTTGGAAGAAAGAAAGGGGTTACCAATATGAACTCAATCCTTATGATAGCGTGATCAAGGTAGAACAAATAATCCCCCATTATCCTAAGTGATATTTTGATTTGGTTTCATAATCTAGGCATATGTTGTCTATTAATAATTTCGTATACCATTGGGTATAAGTTGTTTTCAATTATCTACATGTAATACCTATATTTGTGAATGTGGAAATGTTTAAAGTCATCATATATTATTTTTTACCCTTTGGGATCCCAGGGTTAAACATTGGTCATGGAAAGAGTACCAAAAATAACATATACAAGGTAATAAATCATGTAAATTAGGCATTTGGATGGTCATGCATGTGTTGCATCTCAATCTTCATATTAAAAATTATAATTTCTCCTAGTTAGGGGATGATTTTAACTTCTAAAATTATAGACAATAATGGGATCTATACCTCATCCACATGATTTACTGATGGATCCCTATGTATTATATTTAATAATTCTATAACAATCTTAACACCTGGCTTGAATTAGAAATTAAGATTATTTTCTTCATGATAAATCTATTTGGGTTCAAATCCTAGTCTTGTAGGCTGGTTCTAATGGAATTATTTTCTAACCATTTATTAGCTACTAATTAGTTATATGATGAGTTTGGTGTTGGAAACCTAAAAAACATTTCAAAATCCAAATCTATTACATGGGATATAGACTGAGCACTATTTTTTTATGAAATATATCTATGGTATAGGCATCCATGGTAAAAAAAATTACAAACTAGGTCATAACATGGAAATACCTATAGTTTTATCACTACCTTATGGAGTTTGACCACCTTAATTATCAATAAGCCATCAATATACTCTCTCTGGTCTAGAGATGATTCATCTTAATCTTTGTAAGGGTGGATAGCTTCAAACTCCATGTAAATCATTGTGTAATGTTTACATGTTCCAAGTAGAGTGGTCTTATTAAACTCAATATATTTAAACTCTTAATTCCCAAGAAAAAAATTGAGGGCATTAGTTCTTAGTTTTCTACCTTCATGATTTAATAAATTGAGCTCCATATCAAACTCTAAATTATATGTATTTTTTGTTTGCTATAGAGTTTAGGGCAATAATTCAAAGCTAGTTGTTTGGAAAAAGTATTTTTATTTTACCTAGGGATGCCAGATATAGTGGATTTCTTTGCCTTGTGAATTCATTGGTCAAATTATTCATTCATGATAATTAATTATAGAATGATGGTTGTTGTCATCCATCCATAAAATTTGTATTTAATTTGATGACATCATTTTTTGGGTTTATCTAGCATGTGGTTCTTTATCACTATTTTTAATCACTTAATCATCTTATATACTTTGCCTCTTTTACACATGTCACTTTTTCATTATTTTGGTACCTCATGTATTTTCTACATGTGTCAATATTAACACATGGTTTCTTTATGATCAATAATTTTATCTTTATTTTTTTCTAGGTCTCTTGGGCATATCAATAGATAGTACCATAATATGATGACACATGTTATGAGACATGGTAAATAAAATACTAAAATTGCCATGTGGACCAATCATATTATGACATGTTTTAGCTAACTATCTAGGGAAGTCCACATGGCACTCTATCATTGAATTGATTTAATGTATAATAAAATTTTTATGTTCATAATTATTTAGTGAGATGTTGACATGTGGTGTGATATCATTAAGTCAAATAGTATATGGCCTTGCCACATTTATTCTAACTTTTATGATCAAAAGAGATTATGACACTTGACATGATCTCACTTAGTCAGTTTATTGTTAATTATTGTAAACTTATACTTTTTTACCTAGAAGGTGTGATGCAATAATATAAAGATACATGGCATGATCACACTAGTTTGGGTGGTCACTTGACTTTTAAACTTTATGATACTAAATAAACCCATGATTGAATGAGATAATTATACTTGACATGATTTTTTGTAATCACTTAGTCAAAAAAATGTATAACCTTATTTTATATATAAACCCATGATTGAATTAGATCGAAAGACTTGGAATTATCTCACATAGTTACTTAGTCACAACACTTTTTAACTTATGATACCAAACTATTTGAGATTTATTAAAATCAAGACACTTGGTAGAAAATCATTGTGTTGGGAGGATTATACCTTGATAGTCTGAATAGATTGTGAAACTTGGGTAAATAAATGTCCACAAAGATTCATTCTATAAAAATAATAATATTGAAAAGTAAATAAATAATTTGGTTAGTCAAATAATTTAATCAATATATCCTAAAGCCAAATTAATGGTCTGATCTCTAGCCAAAATTCACAAAATAAAAGAGAGTAAAAGCATTTTCAACTTGAGTACATAAATAATTTAAGGTCATTTTATGTCTCAATATGAACTAAATATAGGATTTTAGGGTAAAATAGGTTTCTATTTTATTTTTTGAAAATGAGGCATGTTGGTCACAATAAATGGTAACTCAATGGGTAAATATTTTATAGTATTTGAGAATTCAAACTTTATGGTTTAATATTCATTTTAAAATTCAACCTTTATAAGGATAAAATAAATAAACCATAGAACTAAAACAAACATCAACATAATCATGAAACATAGTAACTATGATTGAATCTTCAATTCACATGTTATTTTTTTAGGGTTCATTTCCTCTTGTTATGAGAGTTTTTTTAAACAATGGTTTAAGAAAATTTGAGGTCTCTTTGCCTTTAATTATCTTTTTTATGTTATTTTAACTTTATACATATTTATGGGGAAATGGGAATTTTTTTACTTCCATCCAAGCATCCATAGTCATAATAAAGATAACATTTTATTCCACTCTAAACATTGATCTACTACCATCCAGATGTTCATGGCCTCGATAGAGATACTTGAATCACCAATCTTCTATTTTTAAAAACTTCATGGAAGTGTGGTTAGCAACCACCATTGGTTGATTATATAGGGTTAAAATTCATTTTAATCACTCATATTCCATATTTATCAATGTTTATTATCTCTCAAACAATTTTCAAGCATGTAATTGTGCAATTGACCTTTCAATATGCGAAGTCTTTAAAAAATCTACATGAAAATATTAAGGTAGATTGAAACAATCTGATAAATTTATTCAATTTATATAAATGTATCCAATAAAATATGGTGCATACCTTTATTTGGATATCCAAAATACATCATAAGTAAGCTCATTAATATCCTCATATATGACTAACAACCTTACGAATACGTTTGGCATTGTGTCTACAAGTGGTTTGAATGACCTTATTTATTGACCTGTAAAGCATGAAATATAATCTAATAAAGGAGGAAATATACTATAAGAAATTATTAAGTATAGTCTAATAAATTAGGAAATATACTCTAATTATACCATTAAATTAGAAATCATAGTCATTAATAGATGCTCTTAGATATAGGAACCATGAAATAGTGTTTCAAGAATTATCCCTTGACTAGAAACACCAATTAATTACCTTATAGATATTCTAAATGAAAATTATTGTTACCTATAACTATAAAAATTTGATATGGCCCAGCACATAAGTAATTAAACTTGTCATGTTACCCCTTCTTTTTATGTTCTTTGTCCCATAAGAGCATGAGGCCAAAAATTTTGAAAACCTTGATTTTATATCTTTTATTGAACCACATTTTGACAATATCTTGATGTTTCTTGAAGTTGTGAAAATATTTTTTTCATGCATATTACATTTAGATAATTTCTATTAACTATGACTAAATTATTTCATCCTCTTCCATATACTCTTAAATGAATTGGTACATTGGTAACTTAGGGAAACCATAAGGGTGTAAACTTGTCATGTTGCCCATTATTTTGATGTGCTTTATCCCATATAAGCATTAGGCCTAAAATTATGAAAAACTTTAATTTCAATATTTTATTGAACAACCTTTTAATAATATCATGATGTTTTTTAAAGTTTTACAAATCTTATGTTTAGGCATATTCCATTTGGATAATGTCTAATAGTAATGACTAAATTATTTCATCTTCTCTCATATACTCTTGCATGAATTGGTACATTATTAACTTAAGATTAATTAGAAATACAGGTTGTTATGCATATACTAATAGGAAAGGTGAGGCCTTGAGGTCCTATTTGTGTCTTATTTTTTCTTCCCATAGTGCATATTGTAATAATATATTCTATTCCTTGGGTTTATCTTTTGATGACTTATTTATGGTATCCACCAAGTTATTATAAGTGGATTTTCCACTCCATTTTATTGTGGATAGTATTTATAAGAGAAATTGATTTTAATTTTATTGTTGTAATCCTAATCTATGAATTCAATAGATTTTTAATTTGGGCCATTGTCACATACTAGATAAATGGGTTTCCCAACTCTAGTTAAGATGTTTTATTCTAGAAATTGGATTACATCTTGGGGTTTATACTTTTTCATTTATACTACTTTATTCCATATGGTGAAATATTCTATGTCTATCACTATAAACTTATACCCTAATCAATAATTAAGATTGATTACTCCCAAAAAATATAGACCCCATTGTGTGAAAAGATGTCTTTCAATTATAGGTTACAAAGGAATTGCCACATGTAATTATCATTTTATAAATACTTGACATTGGTGATAACTTATAACATGGTTGTGGGAATCCATAAAAATATAAGAAAAATAATAACCCATCCTCAATTTTTTGTGCAATAGTATTACTTAAATAGTGTGCACTCCCAATCTTTTAATGAAAATTATTGAGGATATCTATATCTTATTATTTAGATACACACCTTAGATATATGCCTTCATATTTTTTTGGGTATATCACTACATTTATATCATATATTTGCTAAATTTAGTTTTATTTCTCACCTTTATTTTATTTTTAACTGAGGAGGGCATGTTCTTGTCAGTAAATATTGAATAATATAAGTGTACTAGTCACTTCCAACTACTTGAGATTGGTTTATAATATTAATACTATACCATTAACTAGATTATACCTTTACCTCTTACCATTTTCAAATCTTTATCTCAAGGTCAAATTATTACAAATTAGCCATCCACGTTCCCATTTTTATCCTAATGATTTTGACCAAACGTAATCTTGACTATTAGTTTTGGGACAATGTCATATGTCTTATTATGTAGGATATAGTGTCTAAATTTATTTAAAAACTTGACCAAATCATAAATTTTATTTTATATCATGGAATACTTTAGTGCTACATAGTTTATATTAGTACTCATAAAGGAAATAGGATGTCCACTTTCATATACCTTCTGTGTAAGTATTTTTTATACTCGATGTTTTTGATGTAAACAAACACAAGAAAAAATCCTTTTTGAAATCTGGGATAATGTAAATTGGATCTTGAGCAATGGAAATCTTGACATATTGAAATGATTTATTTGTTTCTATTGTCCATTTTATTTTCACATCATGCTTAAACATGGTATTCAGTGGCTTACCAATCTCTAAAACTTATGAAATAATTTTGTGAACAAAATATATTTTTCCAAAGAAGGAATTGAGATCCTTTTTCTATTAGGATATGATATTTTTGAAATGTCATAGACTCTCTCTACATCAATGGAAATTTCTTCCTTGGTGATAACATGTCCCAATATTTTACCTTAGATGACTTCAAAAATACCTTTATTTGGGTTCAAGAAGAAACCATATCTTCAACATCTATCAAATACTCTTTCCAAGTGGGCCACATGATATATTAGATATTTATAAAAGACAATAATTCAACCATATAAATGATGAAACATTTACTGATAAGTACTTGAAAATAAAAATCCATGGCCCAATAGAAAGTAGAACCAACATTGATTAATATAAATGGTATTCTTTTATATGCCATGATTCCCCACTTAGTGGTGAATCAATCTTCATGCTATCATAATTTTCTATCAAAACACATTTTTAACCTAATAAACCATCTATAAATGATAGCATATATGACCTACCTATCTTTATTACTTCATCCAGGGAAGGCAAGGGATAATTTTCATTTTATGAAGCTTGGTTGAGGTTCCTGAAATATACACGAAGTCTAATTTCACCATTTTTATTTCATAAAATAAATTAAAACTAGAATTTATTAATACAAATGGTATTATTTTTTATGTCAAGGTTCCCCACTTGGTGGTGAAATCAGTCTTCATGTTGTCAGCATTTTATATCAACACATAGTTATAACCTAAGAAACCATCTAGAAATGACAACATATATGACCTTCTTATCTTAATTACTTAACATAGAGAAGGCAATGGATAAATTTCCTTTTTTGAAGCTTAGTTGAGGTTTGTAAAATTTACACAAAGTCTAGTTTCACCATTGATATCTCATATAGGGACTAAATTAGCTATCCATATAAAATGTATAATGGAAAATATAATTTTGGTGTCTAATAATTTATGGAATTCTTTCTAAATAAGAGGATCCAAAATAGGATTGATTGGTCTTTGTATTTACCTATAAGGTTTGTGCTCTTATTCTAGTGGTATAGTGTGTGTGATGACTCTAGGATAAAAAATTTTTAGGTATGCATATGTCCTAGTGATCACATATTTATATTTTATAAATAAATTTCTTAACCTTTGCTTCTCTCATTCTAAGCAGCTTAGTCCAATGTTAACTATTTTAGGATGTTTATTTATCCCTAAATTTACCTTAGTTAAATCATATTTGTTGGTATTAGATTATTTATGTTTCTCATCTTGATGGTCCATGTCAAAGACACATTCCCAAGATACCATTACTTAAGGTATATTATTTTATTTCAATTGGAGGATCCCATCATTTTCCTTATCTTCTTTATTCATTAGGCCAAAATCACTTTCATCAATAATTTGTTATTAAAATTCTCCATAATTTCCCATGAACTGAATAATCTATTAGTCATCATCAAACACCTGAAGTGGTCAATATTATCCTAAACTAATGGACATGGCACTAGTTCCATAGAGGATTTCTATATGTGTTAAAGCAGAGTTAGATTGGTTTCATAGGCAACCAAAGAATCATTTGTTTGATTCTACTCCATATGGACTCATTTTATATTGAAGGCCTCAAATTATTCAATCATATCATAGAATATAAGTTTATATTTTTTGAGATATTAAAAATTGCACTTGTATCACTCTTGATCTAGTTGAAAACCAAATTTGAGTCCCCAAACATCAAAAACTACTTAACATTATATTTTAGTGTGAATTAGAGCCCTAAAATTAAAGTCTCATATTCTACATGATTATTAGTGCATTGAAATTATAGTAAAAAATTAGTAACATACCACCTCCCATCAGGATCAGTTAATGTTATACCCAAACTAGAGCCATATTTAGATTGAGTACCATCAAAATATAAGGTAAATAATTGTTAAGTATCTTTAAAGTATCATTCTTGTTTTCTAGGCTTGATTGTGAAGGTGAAAACCCCCACATGTCATGAAGCAAATTTTATTCTCTAATTTTTGACAATGTATTCTATGATCATATGTGTTATTTTTTATTCTATATCAACCTTGATCTGATTGGCTAATCCTTTCCATGGTAGCCACTTGTGTTAAAAATATGTGGGCACGTATCCATCTAGTGTTTTTAAACAATCATGAATTAGGAGTAAACCATAAGCCTCAAGGATATAAACTAAAAATATGTCAATATAATACTAGACATGTGGCTTAAAGGCAAGCTCCATGTGGAAATTTAACAATTCTCCCACAACTAAGACTGAAGATTTGTTCAATTGTAAGACCACTCATTTGGACTTACCTTTTGTCAACCCTATCCATTTACATATTCCCATGGGAATTATGTTGTCTAAGGCACCTAAGTCAACTATGAAATTATGCACATTTTAACTAAATATTTTAACATTCAACAAGAAAAGTGGGACCTTAGGTTTATCTTTGTACATGACCATATTTTCATGTGCAACTTTTAATTTTTTAGTGGATGGTTTACTAATCAAAGCTTTGAGTAAAAGCTATCTCTCTTTTTTAATTTGATCCAGATCATGAATATTAATGTTGGCCTTGATTTTCTTCATACCCTCAACTATATTATAGCCACTTGTGGTATGTGGATCAACTTGATGTTTTTGATCATTCCCTATAGAAGGAGGTGGATTGTTTTAGTATTTAGATTAGGTGATTAGATGCATTATTGTTAGGAGACATAAAATTTGTCACATGATTTTGATTCTTGTTTATCAAATTATAATTACTCCTCTCAAATTGATGAAAATCATGAATTTCATCTATGTTACATTTTGGTTCATTTTAATCCTCACCAATGAATGGAAAATCATAGGTCTCAAATAATACTATAATTATTAGAGGCACCAATTGTGGATGAATAAGGTTTATTTGGGACTACCTCATATATTTACATATCCTTTATAAATATTTTAAAAATAATAAATATTTCTATACAATCTCATTTACCATGCTAAGTAGTATTGTGGATCCTATACTAGTTAGGTAAAGTAGCCTCACAAATATTCATCTTAGGTAATCTATTATGCTGAGGTTATGAATAATTACAAGATTTGTTGAATGGTATATTATATCTTTGGATCAAAAATTTCCTATTGTCTACTTATATAATATTTCCAAGGTATTTTTTCATTCTTAGAAACTTACTACTAAGCTTATACACCTTGCATTAAATAGCATGCAATTCTATTTGAGTGGAATCAAAGTTTTTCCCCTATGTGGACAAAATCTTGGGTTTGATTTTTATTATTTGACATGTGTAAGATTATTTAGAAAGTTTAGGTTCTAGTTTCATGTAGCATGAGTTAGAGATATCTGATTGAAAACCTACTTTTGATTGTTCACTATCACATTATGATTAATGTTCAAAATAATATTTAGGACTAAGAAAATTGGATCAATATTGAATATATCTTATAATTGAGGATTCAACCACCTATCTATGATAATAACTTTAACATAGGAATTTACTAAGTTATTAATGTTCATAGCTTTACATATGAATAATGTAGTCATAGTATCTAAGGATTTTATTTTATAAATTTTAAGTTTTAAAGTAGAATCAGGTCTATAGGTAGTAGACACATGACTATACATCTTTTTAAATACTACTTTGAAGGCTCCAATTGGTTCATTGGATTCCCTTCTCATGCTATCAGAATGTTAATCTATCATGTTAAGACTAGTAACTTATCTATATTGGGCCGTAAATGTGTCATGGCATTTATCCATGATGTAATTTAAATTTTTGGAAGGTTTAGGAACCAATAATAGACAACATCTTAGAATGTGAATGGGAATAGTTTGCATGTAAAATTATTTTGAACTACATTTAAAAAACCTATAAATATATTAAAATCTTTCACATGCTCCTCTAAATTTCATCCCCCAAAAGAAAATAATTAAATAAGGTACTTCTTTGGGTTCTTAGATATATCATGGATGACGCTAGCTATGGTAATGGTTAGACCAACTAACCAAGCCATAATACAATATAGATGTTAGTTCCCTTAGATTGGTGAATTTTAATGGGTAAAAACACTCTTAGGGACACTTATATCTAATCTAGGTCTTTGATGAGCCTATAAAAGTGTTATAAATAAGAGATCAAAATTAGAATTGGCCCTTGTTAACCTTACTAGGGGATCAAATGTACATAACTCAAATGAATCCTTAACAATTAGGGATTAATGGCCCTCTTTTTAGAACCAAATACAAAATGTGAATGTTGGTTTTATGCATACAAAGGTTTTTATGGTAAGGTCCCTAACATTTTAGGATCAATGAAATATTCACTCCATGGCATGAGTTGTAAGTCATAGTTTCATAAATAACCACATGGTAGAATAGTAGTGAGGAAAGTGGTTATTAACCGTGGATTATTAAAATATAAGAGGTGTGTAGATTTTACTTAAGGTGGATGGGTGGATCTAACCTAAGGTGAGTCTATCAATAAAAATAAAAAAGAGGGAGGGTTAAGGAATAAAATAATGTGTTATATGATCTAATGGGATATTAAATCCTTCCAAACTAACTCACTACACTAGGATAAGTATATGCCAAGAACCAATATTCATTGTATATTAGCTAAGGCAAAACAAACATAAAAATATAGTAAAGAGTACAAGTAAATTATTTTAGTTATATTTAATGATCATAATCAAATATGTTGTTAGTACTAGACTATTGATCATATCCTATGTCACAAAAAAATTATAAATATGATCTATAATTAAAGAACTAACAGACTAACATATTTTTCAATCTTATATTTATATTAAAAAAAACAAAATCCTACCGCATATTATATCAAGTTAATGTAAATTCTTCAATTAATAACATAAATTTGGAATAAAAAATCAAATTCACATAAACTCACACAACTCTCCTAAAAACATTATTCATTAGCATTAATTGAAAAAATTTCTCCTTAGAAAATAATAGATACAAAAAATATTTAGATAATTATTAAATAGGATCTCCTCATCCATGAAACTTGTCTAAATTATAAAATAATACTTTCTAGTCATGAAGACTCTACATGTCTTATAATAAATCAAAGAGTCATATCCTAGTTCTTTATTGATGCATATATACATAAATATATCGATCCAAAAAATAACTCCAATTGTCAGTCATAGAGTTTGAGTGGTACTATCAGTTGAAACTATGATAGAACTAGACTAAATTTTATCTGGAGACGAGGGAATTGAATTAAAACTAGCATATATATTTTAGATAAATCTATGTAAAATACACTAATAGATATCATTCTCAAGGTACTCACAATTCAATATGATATAAGTGCCTCAAGAATAATATCTATCGATGTATTCAACATAGATTTATCTAAGATATATATACTAGTATACATATCTTAAATAAATATATCACCCAATTTTATATAGATTTATTTATGTATATTAATTATAAATAGTTTATAATATTTTTTTTCAATTTAAATATAAAAAATATATTACATTTTCATATTAACATTCATATTTTATCTTCCCATTTCATAATTATTTAAAATAAATTAAAATAATAATATAACATAAATAACTATAATAATGCAATTATAAGTAACCATAAAAAATGAAATAAAAGATATGCAAAAGTCATGTAAACTTTGGGATTTTAAAAGGCTTAGCTTTACAATAATGCACTGTTATTATCATTCTAATATTTAAATTTTAATATAATCTAAAGTAAAAAACCTTCCTATATATCATTTCATATAGGTATTTAAGAGTCTTAATGGTCCTAGCAAGAAATCATTCTTAACTTTTAAGTGAAAAGGATTAAATTAAAGAAAATACATGTAAACTTATGTTTGTTTTAATAAAATTAAAAATTTAATTTAAATGTTTTTCCTATGTAATAAAAATACATATAAATAAATATTTTTATTTAAACCCAACTTTCTCAAGTTAAAATAAATCCTCCTAACTCACCTTGTTACTATGTTGCATCTAATACTAAAAGGAGCCCTCCTATAATTAAACAATTTTGTAAGAGGAAATGCAAAAGAGGAATTTTAAAGTAGTATATCAATCTACATATCTAATATGTACTCACAAAATATGCATGATTGATTATTTTTAGTTAACTTAATAATTATTTAGATAGTTTTAATTTGTAAACCTTATTTTTTTCTTATTGACCCACTGGCTAATTTTAATTGATGCAAAGATACATACATGGGATCCTTTATAAATAAAATTATCCCCCTTTTCACCTAGAATCACCATGATGTATAGACCTAAATTATCCATGATGATTAGAGGATTTAATTTTTGGATTGATTTTGTTAAATAGAGTAGCCATTAATATCAAAAGAGTTATTATTATTTCCAATCAATTAATTGCCAACCCACTCATAGCATTACACATTTTCACCCCACCCCTGGATTCCACTATAGGGAACACCTATCAGTGTAATAAATAGGGGATGCCATTGTATATTAATGCTTACATTATTTTAATGACTTAATTCTATAAAGGCATCAATGTAGATATAACTACAATTGGTCCTAATTATGCATGAAAGGATTGGAAAAAGGGGGTACATACACCATTAATGGCCCCATTGAAGTGTAAACCATTTTTTAATAGGGAAAAGAGGACTAGGTCATAATAAATTTGTCTTATGAATATAAATATCCCACCTAAATAGGTGACAGTACCTATTGTTTTAGATTTTCATATTTGGATACACATGTTATAAAATCCATTTCAATAGATTTAGAATTAATGATAAACCTTTTAAATATTATCATAATTATGTTAATTAATTTTATATGTAGCTTCATAAAGTCCTTAAAATATTTACTTAATGATTTAGACTGTGCTACCTTATCTTTATCAAATAAAATTAACTATATTACCTAGTTGATACTACAAAAAATAATGCTCATAACTTTTATGTTGAAAGTATTGGAAGCAATTCACAACAAGATATAAAATAAGAGTTTAATGTCCACTTGTCCATGTGGCATGTATATAAATATTATGTTCATGTCACCCAGAATATGTATTACATTTTTATCTTATCCAGTCATCTTCTCAACTAATTCTTGCATTTGTTTATGCCATTCCATGAGTTGAGTTCTCTTGGCCATTACAAAATTTTGTGCCAAATAAATTTTAGGGAGTTGTAAACAGTTAGGGTGTTCATATTAATTTTTCCTAGATGATTTATAAATAAAATGAATTTTAGTATCCAATTTTTTTCATAGTTCATTAGATTGTTCTATTGTGGTTGTGACTTTCCCCTACCCTACTAGATAAAGCACACAATGTCATATAGGGTTTTGGCCAAACTATAAACATTGTCTGCTATGTTCTTTAGGTATGTATTTTATATGTGCCTCAAATATTTTATTTATAAACTAGATACTATGAAAAATCTTCCTCATTATTCCACTGGTAGAATATACCATAGAAACTGGGTCTTTTTGAATTTAATCCTCCTCTCTAAGCTTGGTTTTCCTCTTTTTTGTTAGGGAGAATAGTTATTCCACACCAAAAACTATGTGGGATTACAACTAATAGTCAAAAACAATTTTCCTAAATATTTTAATCTTTTTTGATGATTCATAAAATTCTATAGTTAGTCTTGGTTCCTTTATGATCATTAGATATTTCCTAGATAACAGCTTTGATTGTATATTATCTATCCATGCAAGAGTCACTAAGAGAGTTTGGGGAGAAGTTTGAATAGTAGTGGATGAAGTGGTTTTTGGTGGGTTCATGATGGTGAAAGAAGATGGAGGACTAAAATTATTATGTGGCATGAGAGTGGAAGGAGATGAAGGGATGATTGGAGGTGGCATGAGAGTGGAAGGAGGTGAATAAGTTGGATAAGAAGGTCTAGGTAGTGAAGGGAAGGATGGAATGAAAATCCTCTCCTTGTAAATAATTATTTTAGGAGGTGTACTAAATACATGTTTAATGAGATCAAGGGATAATTAAATTAAATTAATTATGGAATCTACTAGGGTGAAATGCATAATGGAAACACCCAATTGGGTGAGGAGATTATCCTATAGGGGATGTGTGGAAAAAATGGTCTGTGATACTAGGTCTTAAAAATATAGATTAGACATATATGGACACTAAATATAAATTACATATCACCTTATTATTTTATATTTAGAAGCTACCCATCATGGTTTTACCCTTAAGTTCAATGACCTTCCCACTACTAGAAGGCATGTGTTCACTATATCTTTATGTCAATTTGATTATCTCTTATTATAACCCCTTTTCTTCTAATGACCAAGCCTCTTATCTTGTGTAAAATTATGTATACTTGATCATTATCCTTATTTATCATTTTTGGACATATACATTTTTTATAGCTACCTAGACACTTGCATCCCAATCAAACACCTTCATTGACATAGGTGTCCCTTTTCTAACTAAGTGTATAATTTCTAAAGACATATAATTTACAAATGAAATTTATCCTAAAGGCCATCATTAGTGATTTAGTGTGATATATTTATAAAATAGATTGGTATATATACAATATCAAACCTCATTCATTCCTCACCTAGAAAATACTAAGAACTAAAAAGGCAACTTAACAATAACATTCAATTGAGAAAACCTATGATACTTATCTTAATTTCCATATCAATCATTGGAGTAGTATTATTGTAATTTTGAATTATTGAAGGATCATCCCATGAGACATATTTTACAAGTTACAATCTAAGTCACTCTATACTTTCTTATCACACATTGCATCCTTTTTTATTTGATAGGTAAAGTAAAGCTAGTTTTACATGGATCTAGTAATAAGACATAAAGTCAAAAAAATGATCCATGGGAAGCCCAGCAGAAGACCGACATTAAAATATAAATTATAATGACCAACATGAAAGTATAATATATATATATATAAAAGATACCCTAGAAATAACATTAGACCTACTCCAAGATGGATCTCTTCTTTGAAGTAGCTTGTTCATTGTGTTTGTTTTTATCTATCATCATATTTTGATTGATTCTGGTCCTGATATGTTTATAAATCCCTATAAAATGGTCTTTATTAGATTTGGTTGATGGATTTTGATTCTTATTTTTGCCTTTGGGGAAGGCTAGATGTCTTCAAAGAGATCCTTACCTACTCCACTATTCCCCTCTTTTTGGTTGAGTGGAATTCTTTTCTTTTTCCCTATCCAACTCCTATTTGAGCTTGAATATTTCCACCTTTATTTCATTCCAATTTTTTATGAGAGATAAATTTTCCAAACCTATACCTTATAATTTCTCCAAGAAAATACCTAATTTCCTACAATGATCAAATATGGTGTCCACCAAATTGTTGAAGTCCTTTCCTTTAGGATTGACCACTCCATTTGATGAAATTATCATGGTTATGGATTTTTTGCTAGGTGAAGCTTAGGAAAACATAGAAGGGCATTTGAGGGGGGTTGATCTATCAAAATTAGTTGATGGTTTTATAAGGGTTTGGACTAGGGAGCCTTCTTCATTTTTTGGTAGTCCATAATCTTCCTCAAAATGGTCATTAGCTAAGATATTCTCAGGAGGGGTGTCTTCTATAGAAGATTCTTCTATCAAGGAATATTCATACAAAGGAATGGATTTCCCATGCATTTTTTTGCCTTGTTGTATTAATATTAGGATGATGTCATGATGTATAATATCAATTTTATCACTAACCTAAAAATCAAGGGTTGTGGATTTAATGGATTTAAGGAGGTAGTATGGCAAGATGGTTCTATGACCCTAAAAATGATTAAGAAGTAAAAAGTGGTGAAAAAATATCAAAGTATATTTCCCTTCCAGGTTCAAGTATTTAATGATTTGTAAACATAAATCTAGCCATCTATAAGGAAGGACTTACCTAGGAAAACCCTTTTTATTGTTCTTCAACACTGCATCTATATTTAAAACATTATGCATTAACTCTAACTTATGACTTGTATCTTTATATGTTTTCACTCCTTTGCATCGCATCCCTATGGCTTTGCTAATACTTTCTTCAGACATAATTATTTTCACTCCCACCAACCTCATGGTTCATATATTTTAGGTGAGAATAAACTCCTTATAAATAATCTCATCATGTAATTTTATCCTGAACATAAATTCTATCAGGCCCCCTTTGATTACCTTCTCCCATACTTCCTTATTCCGTTGCACCTCAATACATAACACCAGTTTTATATGGTCATAATATATACCCATTTCATATTGAATGGTACTTATCCTAATTAGAGTATTATGATGCATAATTCTATAAAAAATATTAAATGGTCAAACTTGAAGGTTGTAATTAATCTCAAGGGTGTAGAATCTAGAATCTTTGATTCACCAATTATAAAAATTTATGGGGGTGGAAGTTTCACATGCCCTGAGATGAAATTCCCACATGTGATTTATTAAATATGCATTTTAGTCTTGTACATGTAATCATTGGTAATTATTTTTTAAATTTGTGATGGGATTGAGTTGGCATCATCCCGCATGGCCATTCTTTTTCTTCCAACCCCATATTTAGTTAGGTAGTTTATGGATCTCTTCAAAGTATTGGATATATAAGAATTACCCATTAATAGAGGGGCATTTTGAGTATATCAACACCATGTTCCCTCTAACCCATTCTATCATAGTCTCTCTAAGGGTGATCATTTGACAAAGAGAGACAATCTATGCATGTGACCTGAAGACATCAACATAAAGGTGAAAGAAAAACCATAATGGTCCAAGTGGTCACATCTATATCTAGTCACTATTATTTACTAAACACATAACTTAAACATTAGTGTTGTTGTAACTACCAAAATATTATGTGAATTTTTAAGGCCATGGAGAGAAAATTTTCAAAATATGATGACTATTCTATGTTCATGATCTGGTCCACTTCTAACTTGTTTCAAATTAGATCTACATGTGCATAGTAAACAAACCAAAAAATATTATTTCAAATTTATTACAATATCAATCAAAAGTTATAATTTATATTTTGGTCATATCTCTTGTTTATCTAAGTTTACAAATTAATTGGATTATTATAGATCTATTTATTAGCCTTGTGCTTATTTAATTTATATATTCTTAACCCTAGATACTCACATATATAAATTTAAGGTTAAAAATTTGGTGAATACATCTATTTATGAAAACCCTATCTTATCCTAGGGTATTCAACATTTTGATAATTTTAACTATTCTATTTTTTTCTATATTTACTCTATTATTTTTATGCAAAGTAGTCATAATCCTATATTAGCTAGTGTTTCTATTGAACACTTAGAGATTCCTCATTATCCACCTAAGATGGATAAAAATAATGAAGTAACAAATATTATACCTAATTAATATGCCAATAATTAAACTAAACCACTTAATAAAGAGGTTATCATAGAATATGAATTTTATAATAAAAATAATGAACATGAATAAATAGAACAAGAACAAGTACAAAATATGGATATGTTTAGAGAGCGTATCCATAAAAAACCTACATATCTTGTTGAGATCATCAAAACCATACTAGAAACTTAAACATTAAAAATCATAGATGAACAACAAATTTCATCTATTTATCATGATATTATTTCTATGGGACATCCCCATATACCAATAGCCCTCCCCTTGAGCACATTATTGCCCCATACTTATAATTGGGGCACGATTTATGTTTTTACACAATTTTTCCTCAAAACAAATCTTACTATTACTACACCTTACATAATAAACATTGGTATTTCAACCTAATCATTGGTTTAAATGCCTATATCACCTCAAACTATGGGTACACCTCTTATGGTGACTTCTCAAACTCCAAACCTTAGTGATAAAAATGAGGAATATCTTTTCTAAACTATAAAACTTTTGAAATATAAGGTTAAAAATATTGAACAAAATTCTATGAAATCACTTCATGCTACTAATTAAAAATAGGTGTTGCACAACCCTCTTTCACCTAAATTATATTTACACCCCTTAGCAACTTACTTTGTTTCACTTAAGTTTGCATTCTATGATGACAAGGGTGATATTGAACAACATCTTTGATATTTATGTGTCATGCCTCTATTATGCCTCCAAGTATAAAATTTTGATTATACTATTTCCAAGGAGACTCAAGGACTATGTTTGAAGGTGGTTATATGATTTATCAATTTAATCATTAAAATAAATCAAGCCACTTGCAAATCAATTATTGGCACAATTTATAATCAACATTAGAAAAAAGAATTTCCTATGCCCTAATTGTTAGCTATCCAAGTTACACCCTTATTGAGGAAGACTATTTTAACACTCCCCAAATTTTTACTAACATTAGATTCACCTATAGGTTGTGGGTTACCTATTTTATAGGCCAAAACTCTAGTTTTATGTGGTTATCTCTGTAGACACCAAAAATATGCACACTACAACTTTGAATGTCAAAAATACCCCTAGACCATCTTAGGTCCCCTTTGGGCCCAACCTTGATATTTTGACCCCTAACCTAATCCACCTAGCCTAAATTAGTTTAACATCCTGACTTAAACTACCCTTTTAACCCAAAATTTACCTTTGACCTTTGACCATAGATGATCATCCTAACCATCAACCCTGACCATTAATGATGATCCAGACCATAATTAACTTGACCATCTATAGTCAAGTTTACACTGATAGTAACCATTGATTGTTAGGTTTATACTAATAGTAACCATTAATAGTTAGGTTTCCACTATTAATAACTATTGATACTAATGTTTCTATGATAGTGACTATAAATTGCTAGGTTTCCACTAATAGTAACCATCGATGGTCAGGTTTCTACCACCTAAACATTGAATATGCAACCATCCATCGAGATTTTATGAATATAACTTGTCTAAATATTACTGTGAGCCTTTGCAAGGATAATTTATATTTAGATGTCCTAGTCACACCTTCACTTCCACTTCTTGCTTGTGCCTATAAGAGAAAGAGGCTTGACAGGTCAAATCCATTTGCAATTATTATCAAGAACTCTTATATTTAGGAGTTTCTTGTATAGGTCAAAAAATTTGTTACGTAGGTATTTATTCATCAACAATCATCTTTAGAAATCTCTAGAACATCTCCAAGCCATAATCCATCAACTATCAAATCATGAGCTAAGTATATTGTTCTTTGTTTCATGCTTTAATTATTTAGTTATAGAATTCCACCCATAACCTCTTTTTAATAATCTAAATGAATAACCCTTGAGCCAACCACCTCTAAGTGTTATCCTCTACCTCACAATCAATATCTAATCCAAACCCACATTTTAGAATCATTCTAAAACCTCAACCAAGAAACCTTCTTGACCTAAACTAGAATTGATAACAACTATTGATGATTAGCTTGACTATCAATAGTCAACCTAATTGTCGATGGTTACTATGTGAAACTAGACACCCAAAATTAACAAGCATAAGCCACTTCTCAACCTCAATTAAAACCTTGGTTTCTTGATTTATACCACAATACAGACTAGAAACAATACCTTGACCATACCTAAACCATATTTTGATAGTTTTACATTCCCCTTAATGTTATCTTGTTAATCTAAGCATTTCTTCTGAATAATATTTATTTCACCTAAATTAAGTACTTTCATTTATGTTATGTAACCTTATTTTATCAACATTAATTTGTCTTAAAAAGGTGGATTGACAACCTCTAAGGAAGTGATGTACTTCATAGATCTAGCTTGTTAGTAAATCCACCTTCCTACCTAACTAATCAACCATTTCTTTGAGTGCTTTCTTATCTATAGGTCATCCTCCCAAGCCAAAGAGGATCTCTCACAATCTTCTGATTCAACATGTGCACAAATAAATAAGTTTTTCGACCATACCCATATCAGGTTTATTTTTTCTCTTTCTTTATAACATAAGAAAAAATTTACATGAAACATAATGGTATGCTCAGTGGGACCTAGAGTATTTAATGGCATTTTTATTTGCATTTCTATGCTCCTATCTCTATTTTTGCTCATAATTGAAACTAAAATTTATTTTGGGCTTAAAATCAACTACACCCATTACTTGCCTTTAACATTAGTTCACTTTGAGTTAAAGCATAATAATCTTATTATAGCACCACTTTTGTTGCACACACTAACCAAACCAATTTCATCAATCAAACATCAAAAAAATTGAGACAAGGCTCAAGTGGTATTTCATCACCTAGCAGTCACCTTACCCTTTCCCAGCAATCCTACTTAGAGGTCATTACCAAGGAGAAAATTGACTCAGCTCTCTAGTTGAGTATAAACTATACATATTAATATATATTGGCTAAGTGACCGACACTCTTACTGCTATGGGATCATGAAGCTAGGGGGTAGGCCCCAATACCAAGCCATGCATTGATTCCAATATAGATTCTATTGAGCACCTAATAACCCAAAACCAACCAAAGACTAATTCTATAATACCTAATCTACAAGCCAACTTCTATCACACTTTCTCATAGACTAAGGCATAAGCCAAAAGCAAGATTAAAACTAACCTCTAGGATTGACAAGTTTTATAGTGTGTGTCTAGATTTATTTGTTCATTTTCTTACTTTATCTTTTTTTTAGTTATGAGTAATCTAACTCTTTTCAATAACCTTCTACCATCTTACCTTCACCTACCTCATCTCTAGTGCCTTGTTCAATGGGGAACCCACCTATATTTTCTCCTAGA
Organism: Torreya grandis; assembly: GCA_037957365.1. Classification (NCBI taxonomy): domain Eukaryota; kingdom Viridiplantae; phylum Streptophyta; class Pinopsida; order Cupressales; family Taxaceae; genus Torreya; species Torreya grandis. Next base: position 2,152,500 of record JARHVA010002627.1, read on the forward strand.
GATCCTAACTTTGTTAGATTTATAGAAGACAACCCTCTTACCTTAGAGAATTACCTTACATCAAGAGCCATTTATACCCCCAACCCTACCTACAACCAACCCAACCTTACCTACAATCAACCCAACCATGCCTACAATTAACCCAACCTCACCTATAATCAACCTAACCTCACTTATAACCAACCCAACCTTGTTGGCAATCAATTCAACATCAATAAAAACCAATTGACAAACCTTAAAAAACCACTTGATCATCACCTCAACCAACCAATAACCTTTCAACCCTTAGTAGACTCCTATCATAACCCACCTCAACTATATTAACCTCACCAATCTTTGGGTTACCTATCCCAACTATCATATCAATTAACTCAACTGGATCAAAAAAATTATTACCTAGCTCAACCATTGTATCAATCACCTATACCCCTTTTATGGTAACCTTCTTTAGCTCAAAATCAAGACTTGGCCTATCCCCCTAGTCATACCACCAACAACTATCAACCCAACCATTATCAAACCAACCACTATCAACCTACTTTATCAACCTCATCAAATCAAACCAATAATCATCCAACCAATAACTATAAAAAAAATTTAAATAATATATCTTATCACCCTTACCATTGTTATCAAACCTATAAATCCAACCTACCTTACCCACCTTATCAACCCCATCAAATCCAACCAATAACTATCAACCTACTATATTAAACCAACCGAACTTATTAGACCACCCAACCATATCAAACATACCCACCATATCAAACATGTCATATCCATCAAATACCTCAACCTTACCCAACCTATCAAACAAACCTACTTTATCTACCTTATCCAAACAACCAAAAAATTTTAACCTACCGATCTTATTAAACCAACCAACCTCACCAAATCAAACCAATAACTATAAACCAAATTTTTACAACCTACCAACCTTATCAAGTGTACTAAATCCATAAAATCAATCAAAATTGTCTATTTTTAGGTATTATACCCCACTGGGGGAATCATATACCTTTGTCCTTGAAAAACTTTTAAGGGCTTCTATCATTATACACCCTCAAATCAAACCTATCAATGTTTCTCTTCCAAAACCCATTTGGTTCATATAGAATGAGTTTTTTATGAATCATTGTACAATTAGACATGTGGTAGATAGATGTGGGTCTTTTAATATCTTTGTCACAAACATTATTGATCAAAAGGAGGTTCCAAAGGATATTCTCTATATTTCCCCCAACCTAGCCTTGAATGTCTTCAAGCAATCAATCATTGAACCTCTTTTTTCACCCATTATTATGCAAGCCCATGACCAAAAACCTCAACACAATAAGGTCCCTTCATTATATTTGGTCCTTAGTGCATTTATAACTGGGTAACCATAATCAAAATCCCAATTTATCTACTTTTTAAATAAGTACACCATTTTTAAACTCCTTTTGAAATCATCACTAACGAAGAATCAACCCTAAACCACCCACTTGTTGACCAAGAAGAGCCTTCTCAACTTTCCTTTAACACCATCATTAAGGAAACCAACCCACCCCTTCCACTTCCCCTTTTAATGGAACCAACCCAAGATCAAAAAACCTCACCTATAACTAAATCCAACCCAACCTCAACTAAAATCAAACCCATTCAATTCATCTATAATTTCCTATTTTTCATCTACCTAATGACATTATCTTTGGTTCAATTCCCTTTTAAATAGGGTCAAATCTTTATCACCTTACCTTACAAAACAAACCAAACAAACAATCAAACCCAACCAACAAGATAGATCAACTACCCATCCTACCTCCCTCAACCAATCAAACCAACCTCTAGACCAAATCAATCAACTAGATCAACCCAAATTTTAATCCAACCATAAGCAATTTATCTATCAATACAAATCAACATCAACCCTCCATTCAAGATTTTTTAAATCTTGGCTGCCCTTTTATCCAAGTTACCCATACCTTACCTAAGCTCCCTCATTGGGAAAATTTGACACTCTTGTCCACCTCACCTCTATTTCAAGATTATGTTCCCAACATCATTTTTGGACCTCAAACCTATCCAAATTTGACCCAATAATATTTCCCTCACCACACTACCATAACGATGATTCCACTTGAATCACCACCTACAACTTGAACTCCAAATTAACAACTAATAAACTAACAACCCATATGATGAAAATGAAGTCATCTTCATCCTTATTAAACCCTCTTATTAAATAACACCTCACCTTGAAATCATTTTTCCATCTTCAACCACCCATAGAAAGAGAAAAATGGGGGAACTTTCCCTTCATATAGCTTTGACCAGTTATTAACCCAAACCATACCTTAACAATTAACCAAACTAACCCTTAACATTTTTATTTTTTTCCTCAACCTTTCAACCAACCAACCCTAAACTATTGTAGATTACCTTTCTCCTTTACCCAACCAAACTTATTTGAGATTACCCTTTTCCACCAACCTCTTTAGGAGTCACCTTCTCCCCAACCTTTGGATATTACCTTCTCTATCAACCCAACCTAAAACAAGTGGTATACCAAATTGGGAAAACCAATTTGGACATTACCCAACCTAATGTAGAGTCACTTTATTCTCCAACCATTGGATATTACCCTTCTCCACCATCCAATAAACCATTGGAGATTAACTTTCTAAACCAAACTATCACCTAACCAATCTCACCTTTTTGTCAACTCAAGTCTTTTCCACATCTCATCAATATTGAAAAGTTAATTGGTGGATATCTACTCTCCTCATTAACATCAACCATTTATATAATCATGGATCTAGGGCATATAATACTTAAACCCCTAAATGCTTTGTGTTCACATCATGTTCTTTTATTAAACCAAGTTCTTGGTCACCTTATATCTAACTTAAGCTCATCCCTTATTTTCAACCACATTCATCATCCTATTTTAGGGGCAACCAACTACAACATGTGATTATACATCATAGTCATAGCCATATTTAAACATGTGTACCATGTTTTTTCCCATGGCATGATTCTTATGGTACTTTCCATCCCTCTCTGAGATAGATTCCCATGGTCATTTTCACTTAAACCTCTTTTCACCTATTAAACATTCTTGTGCTCTTATTTTTTCTTTCATAAAGGTAACCCCTTGAGCATGTATAAGAAAGATTATGTCAAGTAAAGGAAATCAAAAGAAAAATTAATATCAAAGTAAAAAATAAATCATGGGTCATTCTTAGAATTCATAGATTATTCCCTTGAAGGATAGCTATTCACAACTTATTCAAAATTGTAAAACATAAGGTGGACTACTCCCTCAAAAGATAACTATCAAAAGTATTTGAACTAATCACATAAACTTAGACCACTCCCTTCAAGGATGGTTGAGTATAGCATTTGTCAAGGCTTGAAATTTCTTGTAATCTTCCTGCATCGATTAGCTTCCCCCTCTTTCCAATAAAAATCAAAATAAGAAAAAGACCCACAAGAAAAAATAAAAGAATTTTTGAAAGCTGCAATTGGCTTTCATGAGTAGACTTCTTGCATCAATCAATCTACACTTTATATGATAGAATTATTTACTCTAACTCTTTGGAAATGTATAGAATAGTCATGTTAGTCTCATAAGATGGTTCCATTTTCATCCATTTCCCCTTTTACATTATAAGCAAGGGATTCTCAACTTACTTAAAACTATGTGATCAAGCCACTTCTTTTAACCAATGAACTAACACCAATGCAATGCATGAAAGGAGCTTATTTTCATAAGCCCACCCATCTTTCCATTATGGTCTTTGTCAATTAGAGCATTTTGCCTACTCTTTCTACTTTCATGATAGCCTTATCAAGATGTATATCTTCATTTTTAAGGTTCATTCAAACCCCCAACTACTTACTTTGCACCATTTCACTAGTAAATGGAGTACCTTTTTGCCAAACCAAGTGGTACCCTGAATTGGGCAACCAATTTGAACACCACCAACCATTAAATATTACCTTTCTCCATAAGCTAACCACTAGAGATCACCTTTCTCCAAAACCCAACCTTACCTTTTTTTGTACCATTACCTAAACTAACCATTGGAGATAAACTTTATCCTCTATCCATCACTCGCCCATGGAGTTACCTTCTCTACCCACCTTGACCAACTCATCACCTTGCCATTAGTCTATTTTGGCCTAACTAACATGCATTTTGTGATGACTTTTTCTTGGTATTTTGACCATAGTGACAAAATTGCCATGTTGATCACTTTTTTGTTCCACCTCACATATATAATACCCACTTGTGTCTTCTTAGGATTACTTCATACCTTGGATACCCATGACACTTGACTAGTTTGTGTTTTCACCAGGAGCACACATTGCCTTGGATACCCACTGAATCACATATGTCACTTAGGAGAATTTCATTCATGAGTGATCCCAATTTTTATGCCTAAATGTGGTCATGTGGTCTACTTGTCACTTGTCCTTCTAGAATTGACCTTACATTTTTTACCAACTATGGCAACCTAGTCTATGCATGATCTAGGCTATTGCACCTTTTTCATATTTTGTACACTTTTGTTCACTTCAGTTCCCAACATATCATTCACCCATTTTTATCATTAATTACCCACTTATAAAACCTATACCCACTTCTATTTTACCTCATTGACTCCAAGTTTGAGGGGGAACACACCCTCTTACTCTCAAGGAAACTAGACCATTGACCCATACTCTATTTTTGTTTTACAACCTATTGATTCAAGCTACATAATAAAAAGGGGTAAAATATAAACACTAGAAATCTACACACTATGATTTTGAATGTTTAAAATACCCCTATACCATCTTAAGACCCCCTTGGGCCCAATTTTTATCTTTTGACCACTAACCTAACCCACCTAGCCTAAGTTAGTTTGATATTATGACTTAACCTACCTTTTAAACCCAAACCTTACCTCTGACGTTTGACTATCAATGATCACCCTAACCATAAAACTTGACTATTGATGATCAACCTAACCATCAACAATCAACTTGATCATTTATGGCTAGGTTTCCACTGATAGTAATTGTTGACGGTTAGGTTTCCATTGATAGTAACTATCGATAGTTAGGTTTCCATTGATAATAACCATCGATGGTCAGGTTTTTATGATAGTAACCATCAATGGTCTAGTTTTTAATGATAATAACTATTGATGGCCAGGTCTCCACCACCTAAACATTGAACATGCAACCATCTACCAATATTTTATAAATATAACTCATCTAAATCTTGTTGTGAGCCTTTTCATGGACAAATGATATTTAGATGGCCAAGTTATACCTTCACTTATACTTCTTGCTTGTGCCTATAAGAGAAAGAGTCTTGGGAGGTTAAATCTATCTATAATTGTTATCATGAACTCATGTATACAAGATTTTCTTTTGTAGGTTAAACAACTTATTATGTAGGTATCTTTTCATCAACAAACATCTTTAGCAAGATCTAGAATTTCTCAAATCCATCAACCATCAAATGTCAAATCATGAGCTAAGTATATTGTTATTTGTTTCAAGTTTTATTTATTTAGTTTATAATTCCACCCATAACCTATTTTTAATCATCTAAATGAATAACCCTTAAACCAACCACCTTTAAGTCTTACCCTCTACCTCACAATCAATATCTGACCTAAACACACCTTTTAGAATCATTCTACAACTTCAACCAAGCAACCTTCTTGACCTAAAGTATAAATGATAGTAAGTATCAATGATTACCTTAACTATCGATGGTTATTATGTAAAACTAGACACCCAAAATAAACAAGCATAAGCCACTTGTCAACCTCACCTAAAACCCTATTTTATTGATTTTTATCATAATACAAAACAAAAATAATACCTTGACCATACCTAAAACATATTTTGATAGTTTGACATTCACCTTAATGTTATCTTATTAATCTAAGAATTTATTATGAATAGTATTTATTTCATATAAATTAATTACTTTCATTTATGTTATGCAACCTTATTTTATCAACATTAATTTGTCTTATAAAGTGGATTGACAGACTCCATGGAAGTCATGTACTTCTTAGATCTAGCTTGTTAGGCAATCCACCTTCCTACCTAACTAATCAAACATTTCTTTCAGTGATTTCTTATTTTTAGGTCATCCTCCAAATCCAAAGATGAGCTCTCACAATCTTTTCATTCAACGTGCACACAAACAAAAAAAAGTTCAACCATACATGTATCGAGTTTCTTTTCTCTTTAGAACTTAAGCAAAAATTTACATGAAACAATCTCCCCTAATTTGTCACTTGAATTCTTTATCTAAGACTTAACTCTATTGGGATGGAAAGGGTAAAGGGATTACATAAGGAAATCCACACTAAAGTGTGGTGATGCACCTAAATGATCTTTCATCCACTCATTCAACTTGGACTCTTATCAACACTAATGGACTAATACACCTCTAAATAGTCATCTTCATGAGCTCCTATACAAAAATGTTTTATGTGAAGGTTGTACTAGGGGAATAGAATGTAAAGGTCATAATAAATATGCCTGCTAAGAGACTTTTACCAATCATCTACACTTCAAACCCTATCACCAACACTTCTACACTCCACATAACCTGCATAAAACACCTTTTTGACATCTAGGTGAACAAGGACCTACAAGGAAGGTAAATCCATCACATTTCCATATAAAAAAAATTATGAATACACTAGATGCCATCATGAAAGAGATAAAATTTTTATTGATCAATCTAAGTAGATGTACAAGTATAAACACTAGTAGAGTTTCCTCATATCAACCTAAGGGATACAATATAAGGCTTAAAGCCCTCAATATATAGCAAAAATGGGGAGATAAGAAGGGGATAATGGTATGGAGGAGAGTATAATGAGTCATTAATTACCATAATCAACTCAATCTTATAGTTATAATAGTTACATAATCATGGTAGCCTCCCTCCATGGATTGACATTTTTTAATTAGCCCCTTAGTTGTTGAAGTGGGTGAAGTGGAATATGTTAAGTCAGACCTCTTCAAAGCAAGGACATGACAAAAATAGTCAACCACTCTTCCATATGGTAGTTACAACATCAATGGAGTGTACTTAAGTCACCAAAAACATACAAGAATCCATCCTTCTCGTAAGCATAATCGATAAAGTCAATAAACTACCCCTTCCCTCTCTCCATTATGAAAATTGAGAGTGTATTTGATCCCTTCAATTAATTAGTTACATGTAATTATACCCTGAATTAACTCTCTTCATTAGCTCCCTTCATGCCAAATTTGAAGTTTCTTATTGATCAAGTAGATGAAATAGGCCAATTAGGCCTAATAGCCCAACTATTAGTGTTTGGCATACATGAAATAACTATATGAGAGCTTGATAACCTATAGATGGATGATTTTTAGGTTTGAAACAACTCCTTAAATCATAACATGAGACATTTTGATAGAAAAACACCTGTAAATGTATCATAGTAGTTGACTAAGTCACTCTAACATCCATTCTTATAGATTGGCTGATTATAATGGACTCATAGGGGAACTTATAGATATGGTTTTGATTATTTCATAGATTGAAGAGATAGAATAATTATTTAACCTTGCCTCCTAATGATTGACATCTCTTAGAATAACTCTAAATCTCTCTTTTTTCCCCTTTTCTTGGAAAAGTAAGGTTTTAACCATTCTATATAGATTTTGTATAGTCAGGTACCATGACCAAGTCCTCTTATATGTGTACTTGATGTCCCAAGTGCTTTTTAGGTGATTTTAGGGTACTAAGATGACAAAATATTAAGATTTAAAAAATTAGGTATGCCTAGGGTTTTAGAGAGATTTTGGGTGTCCAGTACTCTTAGCAATGATTCATAGAGTATGAACCCCTAAATTAAATTATCCTACTGTAGTCATGTAAAATGCAAAATTGGATGACTTAGGCATGGCTAGTGATACCCAATCCATAGCTCCTCCTTCTTTCTCACACAACCCTTCTAGGCTATTCTTTCACTAATTCCCAATCATTTGTATCCTTCCAAACTTAGCTATTTCAGACCTATGCAACCCTTTTAGGCCTAGATCTATCCCCGTAGGTCTCATCCCCTTATTAAAATAGCACACAAATTAGACAAGATCACTAAAACCCAAGGTGTACTATTTTTGACACTATTGTCCAAGTGCATTTTTACCTCTAACAGTCAAATTTTCTTGAATCCTTATATTTTTCCCTATCAGCATAATACAAGTTCATTTAACCCATGATCATTAATTACCCTATAAAAGTCCATTCAAAGTCCATTTAGTAGGGTTGGCACTCATTTATAGGAAAGAATTGAGTACACTCAAGCTCTCTTCCCTATTATTTGCATACAGCCTTCCAAGAGCATTTGAAGCCATTTAAATCACTCATACCAATCCCTAGTCATCCAAAGTGCATCTAGTTTTTTATCTAGTTACATACATCACACACAATTATACCAAGCACTTCAATGGGATAACTACATTAGCTTGATCCCTCTTCAGAGTAATGGTATGTAGGTAGTGTGCCTACACACGAGGTGTGAAGTGCATCCAATGTATCCTTTATACACTAACCCATTCTCTCTCTTTCCTAAATTTCCATTCAAGTTCAAGCACAAAGATCTCCTAAGGTTTTTAAAGACTAAATCAGAAACATAGTGAGCTTCGTAGGCTTTTAGGCCTCCAAAATTCATAGATAGGGTAACACAAGCCTATCAAAAAAAACCCAAAAAGCATTCAACCTCAATAAAATAGCACTATAATAGGAATACAATGTCAGACAATAGGGTGTCCACTTTTAGTGCTCTTGTCTAACCTAGAAATGAAGTTTAGGAACCCATTCTAGCATGTTTCCTATTCCTTCTCCTCTAGTGTCAGGCCTTGTCTCAATTTGGATCAATCAAAATAATCTAAGTTCTATTTTTTGTCACTTCCTACTATATTTAGAAAAGGCAAAAATACTATTTGTTTACACAAATTATTAAGTTAATTAAATCATATTATTCACTGATTTACATTGCTCATACCCATTTATTATTTAATAATTAAACACCTAGTTTCCTAGAACAATAAAGCATTTGGTGAACCCAACTTACTTCAAATTTTTGCACAAAAACCCTAATAACCTTAAGGATAATTATTTTATATTTTTTTCCATTATTTTTTTAATTTTATTGAATTTAAAAATAAGAAATCTATGAATTAATTTCAAAAAGATCATAGATTTTGCTCAGACCCTAGTTTATACATACTAGGTCCTTTTTACATACAAACACTTTTCAAACACTAAGAAAAATATATTTCTAATTTTTTAAATATTTTTTAATTTTTCCTAAATTTTTCAAGAAAAATTCTACAAATTTGTCTAATTTTTTCAAATTATTTCACTAGTTTTGAAAAAAAATCATTCAAAACCTTAGTTACATCAACTAAACTCCTAGTTATTTTGTAATGCTTTTCACATCATTTTCTAAAATTTTAGTTGCATATGAAACTCAAAAAATAAATTTCATCATTAAAAATTCATAGTATTTTTCACAAGTATTTCTAAAAAATCTTTAGGTTCATATACTAGCACCTCTTTGCTTCTTACAATATCACTTTACATGGTTTGAAGCTCTGTATCCTTTCTATGCATATTTTAGTTCCTTGTTTAGATTATATTAGCTTAATATTTTCTAGTATTATCCAAGTTGTTTTCCTTATGCCACCTAAGTTACTTCCATGTCTTCCCTCAAGATGAAGTGTAGGACTTACTAGTAATCCTCTTGAATTCACTCAGATTCCTTCAACTTGACCATATACCATGGATAAACAACCAAATCAGATTCTTGTTATAGATTCTACACATCCAAATTATAAAAATTAATATGATGATAACTCTAATCATGAGCTTTATGAAAATACCGATGATGATATAGACACCAATGCTCCTGCTCCACCATATTAGACTACTAATCCACTTTTACCTATTACTGATAATGAAGTAGTCTTCAACAAAGATTTGGTTTGACAAAATTTCAAAGAAATAATTAAGAAATATCCTAAAGATCATACCCTAATTTTTCAATCTATCATGGAAATATAAAAGGCTAAGCAAGTGGATTCTTTTAGTCATTTAGAGAAACCAGTTATAAATGACACTATGGGGGAAACTATGTCTCAATCACCCCCTATAGCATCCAAACCTTCCTCTATGCCACTATCTATAGATAGTACATCCATATCTCATAATATGCCAGCCCTTATGCAAAATATCTGATCTCTTTAATCTAAGGTATAACATCTTAAGCAAGGTACCATTAGACCTACATAGGCATTGGATTCTTTTGATTTATTGCATACACTATTGGCACATCACATTGATTTTATACCATTTCCACTAGGTTTTTTTTAACCCAAGATCCCTCTATATGATGGCAAGGGTGATCTAGAGAAATATTTGAGAGATTTTAATGTAGCATGTTTGGATTTTGTACCCAATGACTGGCTACTTACCAAACTATTTCCATGGAGACTAAAAGATTATGATTTACAATGGTTTTATAGTCTACCAAATTAGTCAATCGCAGCCTCCAATCCTTGAGCAGACATGTTCCTAGCACATTTTAGTATCAACATTGGTGACAAGGTTTCATATGCACAAATTTCTTAGCAAAAATAAAGGTCAAATGAGCCCCTCACAGATTATGTTCTTAGATACAAGACTATTCTAGCTAAACTAGCTAGCCCCATGGTTGATCAAGAGCTATAGGACATCTTAAAATATATCTTTCTACCATCATTACATGAATCTATTATGTTCAAAATATTCTCTTCCCTTATCAGATTGTGTTATAAACTCAAGGGAAGAGAATTCAAGATAATTTCAATGGGAAAACTTAAGTATTTAAGTATCTCAAACATAACCAACAATAGTAATAACAAAATCCCATAAATGGTCAAAATTAGTGACAAAAAGAATCAAAATCAATCAACAATTAATGTAGCTTCAAAGCCCCCTCAACATGTGGTTTTATCATCACCTCCTCATCATGCATTTACTAATTTATCAGTTTCTCCGGCAAGGGTTTTATAGTAGTTATTGGAATATAACATCATCACTCTCCTTTTTATCTAGGAAGCAAATCCAGTAAAGCCTCTTCTATAGGGATATGATCAACATACATTTTTCAATTTTCATAGGGCACCAAGTGACACCAAAAATAGATGCATCAATTTGAGACATAAGATATAAGACTTGATAGATGATAATCTACTTGATCTAGGCACTTTAGTTGATCCTCCAAAGACAAAGCCAACATAAGATAAAGATTTGAAAATATTTTTAGATTTATTTCCATAACATTCAAAACAAGAGAATGAGTACAAAATAGGTGATCATCATACATACCATAAACATCCTTCATCAGCTACATACTAGGCACCTTCAGTTGTAGCACATCCTTTAAGAGGTATGATAGGTCTATATGAGTCCAAAGTTCTAGCTAGGCCTTCGATATATTTTTTAAATTAAGAGATTTTGGAGAATAATACAGGCTATAATACATTTTTATCAGAGCACATATTCATAATCAACCTATTTGTAGTGTACTCATTGATAATGGTTCCAGTCTTAACATGTGCACCTTCACACTACTTTAGCATTTGGGTTTTTTAGAGTAGGATATCACTTTGATAGACATATTTATCAATAATTTTAGTGAGCATATTTATAGTTCATTAGGTGAGATATTACGTACACTATATGTTCGCCTTACATATGTGGCCACATCACTCACTACAGTTCCCAGTGGAAGATTTTTTGACATATTACTTGGTTGACCATGGATTCAAAAACTCAAGGTAGTACCTTTTATAGTTCATAGATGCATGAAGTTCATTAAAACTAATCAAGTTATCACATTTAGTAGCTCTCTTTATGAGTCACCACTCCCCACTTCAAAGCCTTATACCAACTTCTAGTCACTAGATCTAGTTCTTCCATCAGTTTCAATTTCTCCTCTAGTTTTAGTAAAGATTAAACTTTAAATCTAGCCATGGTTGTGACATCCATCACTAGTATAGGGGATTTATACACCCCCATATTTTTAAAATTCTAAACAAATTCTAGTAATAGTATTTACACCTAGATCAGTTACATTAAGGTATCATATAACTACACAAAAAGCACCTATTTAGAGATCCCCTTCTACTTCTAGATGGGTCCCTAAGATCCCTACAATTGCATCCACTTTTTAGAGTTATAGGGGGACCCCAAATTCAACTTCCACATTGGATATTTTAGAGTAGTTATAGCATACATATATTTTAGCTTTACAATATTAGACATACACCTATGACTCATGATCATACATGATTTAGTTATTTGATACAAGACACCATAATAGGGAGTCTCATCTGAGACTCATCGATTAGTATCATTTCTTCCAAGGTTTTCTTATACATAGCTTATGTCAAAATACAAAAACCATAAAAAATTCAAAATATAAAAACGTTTAAAACATATCATAAATACCAAAATATTTTCAATTTTATGCGTCATCCATACTTTACATTACTACAATCATACTAGGACTTACATTTATTGTTTCATGCTATTGTATGTCAATTTTTCTATATTACCATGCTTCATTTGATCTTCTTTGAGTGTGTGCAGTGATACCTAGCTACTTGATTGCCTTATTCTACCCATAAAAGGGGAAATCCTAGTTCTACATTCTAGACACACATTGATATATACACCCACTAGGGGAATCTTATGCATGAATACACCATCTAGGTTATGTCATTCCTACATTAAAAACTATAAGTTATAATGACAATGTACATTAATTTATAGCTTACATAGATTACTATATCAACATTTCACTAGTATTTAGCACTTGTGTATCTCTTAGCATATACCTAGTCTTGTACTACACATGTTTTGCATACTTTCACATTTTCTTTGATTAGTTAGATGTGCTTGTGTCTTTCCATCTATTACATGATTTATCTAATTGATTATCATAGCTTATGTGATTGCATTTCCAATTCTAACTTGTCTATTGCTTATGCCTTGGGACATTTTCCAATGCCATTTTATTCTATTCATTTGTGTGCCTTAGGACACCTACCAATATCATTTTATTGTACTCTTCCATGTGACTGTTGTCTTTGCACCAAATTTTATTGTTTCACTTGTATGCATATGTGGCATTTGAACATGCCTTTCATGCTTGTTTTTTAGTTTTAGTGGCATGTGCCCATGTCCCTTGTTTGCATGGCCATTAAGCCAGCCTTATATGCTTATTGATTGCTTATTGTTTTTTGATTTCTTGTTTGCTTTTGAATTTGTGTAATGCCATGATACATATCATGTATTTCCCTTGTTTTCTTGGATGCTATGATGGACATCATGCTCCATCCCTCCAACTAACGACTAAAAACTAATATGTAGCATTCTTGGTTAAGTACTTTGCACATGATTTCACATTGCTATATCTATCTAGGCATACCCCTATTGATATAATAATCTATCACTACAAACATTTCTATATCTTGAAATATATTGTCAAATATTAAAGGCTATATCATATATCTATACAACTTAACACACTTACATGACTCTTTTTTTTAGGGTAGTCATTGTAGGTTCATCATTCCTTCGCTTAGAAGAGGAGACATAAAATAAGGGTTTTTACATAGAGACCAAAGCTCTTACAAGTCAAAAAACAACATTTAGACTACTTAGTACAAAATATATAGGTCAAATTGACCAAAATAGAGAAGAAAATAGTGACATTCTCGATTAGTAACTAGTTTTCACACCTAAAAACAATGTTATAAATGGAAATTAACACCAAACATAGGGTTGTAAACATTTTTGTGATCCTATCTAGGAAAAAAATCACTCAAGTTTTCCAAAAATAGGCAAAAATTTTAGTTCAAGGATAGTTTTTTCACTTACAGATCAGCCAAATTCAATAGTTTTCTCAAATATAAGGGGTTATCATACACAACATGATGGTTCTCACTTTGAGTTATTATTAGGTAGTTAACATAACTTCTATATTAGAATCTATATTCTAGACATCAGTGATTGGGGGAAATGTGTGTGGCATATTGATCTTCTTTTATTTTTAAGTTCAATTATCATCTAGTCATTCTCAATAATTGCATGTTGTACTCCATCTATAGGTAATTGGCATCACTTTCAAATCAAAATTTCATACAAATTTAAATTTCTAAGTACTTGAGTTCTCACGTTGGCTTTCATAGAAGCCTAGTACTTCAATTTTGGAGTGGCTTTTATACAAACCAAACCTTCATCTTTTGAAATGGCCAAGAGTAGCCCAGTTTCCAACATAAATTTAGGCTATACATGCCACATTGTCATATTTATAACACATCTATGGGATCCATGATCCATTTCATATGACATTTATTTTATATTGGTATGACTTCATAGCTTCACTTCTAGGGCAATGATGAAGCCAAAGGGCTAGCCTTTGTATCTTGAGCCACCTATTCAAATGGATTGAACACATAGTCTAGACATCGATTAACACATGCATGATTCATTAACTTCACTTAGTTAGAGATGATGGAGCCAAAGGGCTAGCCTTTGAATTCTTGATCCACCTTCTACTAAATTTATTACTCAACTTTGTTCATTATATTACTCTTGATTCAACACATACCTAGCACAATCCAACATCACCATTGGTTTTGTATTGGTTTGCATACCTAGTGAGGTGTATTCATTCCTTTCTCTTCATCTTACTCAGCTTTATATGTTCTTATTTTAGAAATAGTGTATCTAGTAATAATTGATGTAATTTATGTTTTCATTTTAATATTAAAACTTCATAATGTGCTCTCTATGCACATCTAGCATTATATAGCTTCATGAGGTTCTCCCTTACAAGTAAGTTCAGATATGCTTTATTTTTTTCCTTTATCCTAGTATTTTGCTTTGTTGAATCCCTATAATAAAGCGGGGAGGAAATGTAGTCATGTAAAATTTGAAATTGGATAACTTAGGCATGGATAATGACACCCAATCGATAGGTCCTCCTTGCTCACACAACCCTTTTAGGTTATTCTTTCACTAATTCCTAGTCATCTATATCCTTTTAGACTTAGCTCTTTTAGACCCAAGCAACCCTTTTAGGCCTAGATATATCTACCCAAGTCTCATCCCCTTAGGAAAATAGTGCCTAAATTTGATAGGAGTGTTGGAACCTAGGGTGTCTTATTTTTTGTGTTGTTGTCCAAGTGCATTTTTACCTATAACGGTTAGATTTTATAGAATCCTTATCTTTTTCCCTATTGGTCTAATATAATTTTATTTAACCGATAATCATTAATTACCCTATTAAAGGCCATTAAAAGTCTATTTAGAAGGTTTGGAAATCATTTATAGGAAAGAAGAAAGAATACAAGCAAGTACACTCAAGCACTCTTCCCTATTTTCTACATACAGCCTTCCAAGAGCATTTAAACCTATTTAAGCACTTATACCAGTCCCTAGTCATCCAAATTACATCAAATTTTGCATCTAGTTGTATACATCACACACAATTACACCAGAAAATTTAATAGGAGAACTACATTAGCCTGATCCCTATTCATAGTATTGGTATGTAGGCATTGTGCCCACACATGGGGTGTGAAGTGTGTACATCATATCCTTTACACCCTAACTCCTCATCTCTTTCCAAAACTTCTATTCAAGTTTAAGCATAAAGAGATCCTAAGGGTTTTAAAGACTAAATCAAACACATAATGAGCTCCATAGGATTTAGGCCTCTAAAATTCATATATAGGGTAGCACAGGCCTACTAAATAGAAACCAAAAAGATTTCAACCTCAATAAAACAATGCTAGAATAGGACTACAGTGCAGGACAATAGGGTGTCCACTTTTGGCACTCCTATCCAACCTGGACATGAAGTTTAAGAACCTTTTCCAACTTATTTTCTAGTCTTACTCCTCCATTCTTAGGCCCTATCTCAATCCAGATCAATCAGAATAAGCTAAGATATATTTTCTCTCACTTCCTACTATATTTAGAAAAGGAAAAAATATTATCTATCTAAATAAATCAATATGTTAATTAAAGCATATTATTCACTGATTTACATTGATCAAACCCATTTATTATTTAGGAATTAAACACCTAATTTCATAAAACAATAAAACACCTACCACATATTTAATCAAATGGATCCCTTCAACTTCTCTAAGAATATTGAGTTCATATTCAAAGAGTGTGTTAAGATAGGTACATAGATAAATGGGATCATATTACTCTATAGCTAGTTAGAACATGCTAACATTCTTAACCTTTGTTCATAAAGGTGGGACTTTCATTCTCATTTAATGTTTCATGAATCTCAAGTGTATTGGGTTCTTTAATCCCTACTAAGATAATTTCACCTAAACCCTTATGTGGTGAAAGATCCAAGCACTTGAATAGAAGCTTTAAAGGACTATCTAGGAGTGATACTTTGAGCTAGTTATTTGGATCTAAATTTACCTTATTTATGCTTCACATTGATTGAATCTCCTTGTTTAGACCTACATCATCCTCTCACACCTTCTCTTAGTGTCCAAATTACTAAGGGAGAGTCTGAGAATGCCTTCATGGGTGTGATCCTTTTAGACCTTAAGATAGACTTTTAGGCCAAATAAGGCTAAACTATGTTTGAGGGTATAGATTACCCATCAATGGTTAGGGATAATAAAACCATCATAATATCTCCTCGTCACCTAATTTCAACTTAATAAAACTACCTTCAGTCATCAAAATTTTTCTCTACTTATATAGTCTTATATGTTTGGTTATAGGGTTTATATACAGGTAAATTGAGAAACCCTGAGGTGTGGTTTTAATACCTTCTACGTCACTTGAGGTTTATAACACTTAAAATTTCCTATTAAGACAACCACATTTCCTCCTCTTTAGGTATGTGTATCCCTCTATCAGTCATTTTACTGTTAGATGTCTTAATAAATATAGGACTTTATAGGTCTATGCTCTTTAGTTAGCCCTCAAGGGCACTTTGACTTGAAGTCTAAGTGTTGTCACCTCAAAGAGTATATGAAAACCATTAATTTATATATATATACCTCATAAACCTTTATGAATTCTAAACTTTCTATGTTGGATCCAAACCTTCAAATAGTGCACCTACTCTCATCATAGGTTGCTAGGAGACTAAGGTCTATTTGAGACTAAATAATGAATATTCTCACTAATTATATACCTTTTAAAATAGAATTAAAATCCTCAATTATCTACAATGATCACATACAATAAATTTTAAAGTATAATTGCACCCTTAAAGGCTTCAAAATCATAAACTTCTTTTAACACTATCTATATATAGTTATCTATATTCATAACTACATATAGGTATGACTATATATCTCATGTTCTATTGGTATTGTCATGAACATAATGACCTATCTTAAAAATTTAACTAGTTGTATCCTTCAATCAAGATTATAAACTCCCTCACTCACCTTTTTCCTTGTAGGCCACTTGTAGATAGCCCTTAAGGGTTATTGACTCAACCCATGATTCCTTTAATAGTCAATAACCTAATAAGAGATCTAGATGATCTTCATTCTTATCTATTTTCAATATTATCTATAATGAGAGAGTTGATTTGGTTTGTTTGATCAAAATATATCTTAAGATTTACTATTTTATCTTGGTTTGTGCATTGATTTAGTGTTGGTTTGATCAAAAGAAGGCATAAAAGCTAGGGCTTATAGGCCACTTTTAACTACATATGCTACAAAACACTTCATCAATCCTTTGAATCTGCCAACACTATCAATCATGATGTTTCCATTATCACTATTTGATGATTTATGAGGCACTTATCAACCATAGGGTCATCTTGAATTCTCATATCCCAATGAGAATTATGGAAATCATTAGACTATAGGTCTCTCTATTAGGATCTTAAATTTAGATCAACCTAATGATCATATTGATAAGATATTGAATCATTCCTAGTGCCAATCAGACATTTCTAATGATCCATTCACTTTAAGATATTCATTAAATTCTCAAGGTTATTCTTGTCTTGTATTTGGTTTATCTCTTCTTAGCATGGTTGTAGGTGTTCATGAGACACCTCTATATGAACTGAGTACCCTATGGAGTACCTATGGAGTGATGAACTTGAATGATTATAGAGACCTCATAGTTGCCTTTGGAATTTTTCTTCTAACTTTTATTTGAATTTTCATCTATCTAGTCACATCCATTTCAATCATAACATTCCAAAAATATTATCAATATGTGACTTTTGTCTTCAATAATGTATGTGTTATTTTTCTTTCTCGATAGATATATGACCCATATAGATCTATCCTTCCATGATCTAATTATTCTCAAGGGATAAATGGGGTGTATAGGCATGTCTCACATAGTTCAAACCTAGAGGAAAGGGTGGATGGGTGGATAAGAATGATTGTGGGGTGATATGGAGTTGAAGCATGAAAACAAAATTTAGACACAATGAAAAGGTAATGAACGCAACATTTAATGGTAGGGATGAATATGTCATGAAATGAAGTATGGAAACCCTTGATTGACATCTAATATGGACCCTAGAGACCTTAAAACATATACCTATGCAAACATATCATTTTGAAGGTAGAGAAAGGACATATACAATCAAAACATGGAACCTAAGAATCTCTGAGAAACCTTCATATTTTCTAAGAACCTTAATCTTTGCTAAACTGATTGAGTGAGATTTGGAGGTAAGTAGAGTAGGTTTTAGGCCTATGAGGCTATTATGGAAGCTAAGAAACTTGATCATAAGTATATGATGATGATCTACCATGATTTCAATAGCTCATTTCATGTTCTTAGACTATGTTTTTAAGGTTCTAATAGTACCAATGAATAATATATAGTGTTCACCACACAATAAACTAGAGATACATATGACCCCTTAATTGAAGGCACCCTTTAAAATGATGAGAGGCCATTTTGAACACCAATCCTAAAAATAAATGCATGGGGAAGTTTGTACCTCTCAACCAACCCTTCAAAAATGCCAACTCCTAGATAAATCACTCAACACTATGTTTATTATCCAAGTCTACCTATAAACTACATATTATGTTAGCATTGATGGTTTTGTGGTTCCAAAAGCTCATACACATGAGACAAACATTGAATTTTCAATGAGATGATCCTTTAAGACCTCAGGAGACATTATAACTCATTGGTTTAGTTAGATAAGCTAAAAACCCACCAAAACCATTCTATTCTATTTGCCCTATGTAGATGAGGATAATGACTAGATCACTCCACTTCTTAAAATTTGTTTATAGATCTTAGGGAACTAAACCTATAATAAATGCCCATGATTGGAAGGTTAAGGGAAACCTTTCCTCTTCCCTAGATACCATCTCATCATCTTCTCTCTCATGCATGTACTACACATAAAACTAATGGATTATTTGGTCCACCAATAAAGTTAGTGAAGAGAGGAGAATTATTTTGGAATTTTTATGATTCTTCTAACACTAAAAATTTCTCCATACATATGCATTGAACTCACCTGAAGTACCTAACTCTCCGCTTATATGGAATAACCATAAAATTTTGTACAACTCATAAAAATCACCTAAAAACACCATTTTTTGCATGATTTAACCTTGATTCTATATTTTAGGGTAAAGAGGGGGAAAAGTGCAAGTCATATGGCATTTCAAATTGATGGTATAGTGGAGGAAAGTTGAAAATACACCTATTATCACATGTGTGGCCCATGTGGCTAGTGAGAAGGTGTGAATGGGTCCCAAAATAGGATTTTAAGTCTATGAAACGATGGTGGTGGTAATATGGCATAAATAAGGCCTTGTAAATACCCCTTTAATGTAATTTCACCAACCACTTTCACCTCTTTAAGGCCTTTAAATAAAATAAACTCGTATGAAGTGAATTGAGGGGTATATGTTGCTTAAGGAGGGATGATCAAGGTTTGAAAAATATTAAATGAATAAACCAAGGATAGTGATATTGAACACACCAATAATCCTTCACATTATCACCTAAAATAATGTAAGACACCTTCACTAGACCAAAATATAATTAAACTCCTCAAGCAGGGCTAAAACTACTCATTTGGAATTTTTAGGACTTCTTAACAGTCATCTCTCTCACTTCAAGATCACTATGATCACTGTCAACTCACTGGAAGACTCAAGACATTTATGATAGATGAATAGACAAGCAAAATTTATGACACACCATGACTAATGTGATAAGACATATTAGAGACATTCATAAGATCATATCATGTTTGGAAATTATATATAATCTAAAGGGGTGGTCTTATGGAAGTTTTTGATGGTAGGGGTTGACATTTATCCTTTTGAAGCCCAAATATCAACATTTATAGTGACTCTGAGGGGTGACCAGCTTGTTGGTCAAGAGAACCCAACCCCCCTTTCATGAATCAATCATAACTCAAGACTTGAAGGACCAAATTGATGGACTGTTAAACTAGTTTGACCTTTATGACACCTCAAGGACTTTCATCAACAAAAAGACACACAAATAAATAATAGATAAACCTAGTAAACATACTTAACACCTAAGGAGAAGACCAAATAAAACACTAAAGCAACAAGACAACTATCTATAAGCTTGTGCTAACCAATTATTAGAACAAGATAAAAAAAATATTAAAATAAATAACCAAAATTTTACTTCCTTTCCCTAGGATCAAATGGAAATATTCTTTGATCACTATAGTATCATGATGTGTGGTTACCATATGTTGATTTTAATTCTCCCAAGCATTACTTACTATGTGACAGTTTCCACTTGTAGTTAGGGGTATGAACATGTTTGAGGACACTTAGGAGAGTGATTGAACCTTATGGATCCATCCCTAGGTTCCTAGATTGACTATGTGAGTTAATATCCCAACCATAGTTTTCCCATATCCATGTATCTTTCATAATAAATCTCATCTCTTATTCAATCATGGGTTACAAATAATTCTTCCCATGAGACTCAAAGTGGTTAGCTTGTAAAGTATCCTTGACCAGATACTTCTTAAGTTCTTCATGGAGTAGAGATGGAGTGTCTAAACTTAATAAAAAGTATATAAATCCTCCCAAAAAGACATCTCATCATGCTCAATTGAAAATCCATAGGGGCCACTTCCATCCCCACCTTTTTTATTTTGAAACATCATTTTGATCACTCATTTACAAATAAGAAAAGTTCTTGATCTGATGTAGCTCGATCATCTTCATATTCAATGGATAAAGGAAACTCATCAACCCACTAAATTTCCAATCCATCTTGACTTGGTACCTCTAGACTTGGATTGTCTTATTCACTTGGAACATCAACCTACTATCCTACTCCATCATTTAGATTTACCATACTAAGTCCTTCAATATCATTCAAGAACACATGGTATAAATGTTACCAAGGATCATATAACTAATTTGAACTATCTCCAACCTCCACAAAGTACTCATGAAGGTTGTGTTGATCAAATTTAACTTCCAAGTTTGTATCCTTCAAATTTGGCCAAGTATAGTATTTAAAAAATTTCTTCGAAAGGAATCTCTCATTGAGTCATAGAAAAAATACCAAGTGTTATTTCATTTAGAGACTTTGTTTTGGTATTTTTGATAGGGTTTATTTCCTTCAGAGGTTTTGTTTTAGGCCTTTTGTTCTTGACTAAGTTATTATTTCTTTCAAACTTTTCATTTGGCCAAGTGCTGAATTCTTTCAAATAATTTATCTAAGAAAGATTTCCTAAATTCGAAGACTAATTCCTTCAATAAAATTGTCTACACAATTTCCCCAAATGACCTTTTAGGCTAAAGGATCATTTTCAACTTTTCTAAAGGGTAGTTTACAAGTTTTTTGAAGGGTACTTCAACTTTTTTGAAGGGCACTTCAAATTTTCTGAAGGGCACCTCCATCTTCTAAAAGGGTCATTTTTAACTTTTTTGAAGTGAAATTTTCAAAAATATAAAAGTTACTTTATATAAATTCTAAAGGAATTTTCAAGCAAGGTAACCTAATCAAAAGTTTGAAGGTTTATTTTTTCCTTCAAGAAGTGAACCAAATAGAAAAATTGAAAAGTACATTTCAAAAAATTTGAAGGGTATTTTCCTTTCAAAAGGGCCATTTACAAAAAGTATAAATGGATCATCTTCAACCTTCTAAAGGTAAATTTCTAAGTGATGGAATGCCATTTATATATTACTAAAGGACCATTTATTTTAGTTGAAGGGCCAATTGAAAAGTTTGAAGGAATTCTTTTAGAAAGATTATTTGAGGAATTCTTTTGGAAAGATTGTCCACATTGAAAAGAGTTCAAAGACTAATTCTTTCAGACATTTTATCCAATACAAAGGAAAAAAAGGCATGAAATATTGTTCAATAAAATTGTTTGCAAGAATTTCCAAGAGAAAGCATGAATGTATTCTTTTGGGAAAAGTACCAAAACAAAGAGTCTGAGGAAAGTGTTTCAAATGAATAAGGCAGGTGAAGGCCCCACAAACATAAATTTCAAAGTACAAAAAATAGTTGTTTATGTCAAAATACTTTTTAGGAACATGAGTTCAAACATGGAGGTAATAAATGGTTAAATCCTGAGCATCTGGTGCAGACAAAGCAAGCAAAATAGACAAGTTTATAGTTCAAGTCATTACTGGTAGCTAACCAAATCAAAGATATTCCATTTAATAAACAAACATAGGTGTCCAAAGGATGGCTAAAGGTTAGGAAAATCATTTTTTAACTATCTCCATATTTTCCATTTCCCTCAATAGTGATATGTGTCAACTCCTCTATTTTTAGTTTTGAATGTTCATAGATGATTTTTGATAGAAACGATTTGTTGTGTCAATTCTGAAGATTTTGTAACAATTTTCACCATTCTTATGCTTTTATTTGAATAACTATAACACTTAACATGATATAGCTCACCCCATCCCTCTCTCTCATGGATTTTTAACTAATCTTCATGTTGGTGACACATGTCCTTGTCCCTCTTCAACTTCTCTTCTCTCTCTATTACTTAAAGTTTTATAAATTGAGCCATTTTTTCTATTATAATGGACCACATTTTTGGTATGATGAATCCATAATAAATTAACATTAAGCTTTTATTTTGAACATTGAATACAAGTCCATGTCTGATTTGTGAATATTTTTTCTAAGTGTGTGAGTAATGTATAGTGGAAATAAGTGATAACATCATACTTAATCCCTTTATCCTTCATGTTTAAGAAAGGGTTCTGATGTTAAAAGGTCATCTGAAGTGATTGAATGTACTAATCTCTCTTTCAAGTATGCAATTGTATCTATGGTGTGCAATCTACCCCTTAGGTTAAGTATCTTGTTGATTGTCCCAAGCATGCTACCTTCATATTAAAACACTATGTTAGGATATTTCAATGCATGCAATTGGTATTGAAAATAATTTCTTCTTAGTATAAGTAGGATATTGTATGGGATAATATTCTTGGTGGATCACCTATCTAACATAGTTTATATTTTATGCAAACTCTTGACTCTTCTCATGAACAAGCAATAAGATAGGTGATAAATACTTAGATAAGAATTTAGGTAGCTAGCCCTTTCAATTCTAGACATTAATCTCTCCTAAAAGTGACCACAAACTTGATAGATTATTTAATATTGCATCAAATTTAATGAGCTTCATAGAGAGTCCTAGGGTGCATAATTTGATGTCGATAGTTCTGGCATGCCCAATGGGACAGCTAATCCTAATTGCTTCCATGTCAAGGTGAATTGTAGCTTTGAAAAGCCCAAGATTGTAGAAGTGTTCTTAATCTAGCATTTTTTTATTCTAAAAGGTGAGAATTTCTGGTTTTAGATCAAGTTCTTCACATTGTACTTCATGGTCTTCACTAGATCATCTTCTAGTAGAGCCTTCAATCAAGTCCCTCTACCTGAAACTCCTCTTGAAGAACAACATCTTAAACCATTTTTTAGAGATCCAAAATTGGAAGGTTTTGAAGATGAAGAAGTTGAGGAAATAGAAGATCAAGGGGATCAAGAAGAGGAAAAAGAGATGGCTAGAAGACATCCTTTCCCAGCCTTCAATGCCAAAAATCTAATTAACCTTCCTGCATAAGATCCTAATCTTCCAAATGCTACCAAAAGTCTCCATAATTTCAATGGAGAAGATTGTATTACCCCATCTTAACACATTAGGGACATTTCAAACTTTTGTAACTTTCATAATATCACCCAAGTAAACATAGCTATTAGATTACTTGTCATGTATCTAAAGGGTAAGGTACTTGATTGGTGTAGAACTTTGGAAGGTGGTTGCATTACTAATTGGGATGACTTTGGAGAGATGTTGGTGAATATTTTTAAGAATAAGAGTGACCATACCTCACTAATTTACTAGCTAAATGTGATAAAAATAGGTCCTAATGAGTCAATGGGAGATTTTAATGAAAGTAATCAAAGGACATGGCATAGGTTTTCCACCTATTATGAGGCCTCATCCAAGCTTGATATTCCCCACCTATCTCAAGGCTATTGGCATTGATGTGATAGTAATGTTGCAATCAATGGGAGGATTTACTTTACTTGAGGCATATGAGATATCCATTAAAGTTGAGAATAGTTTGATATAAGCTAAGAAATTGCGTCCAAGAGTCTCCATGCCTTTGTTGTCTCATAATTCAGCTGAATTCCCAAACATAGCACAATTTCCCAATACCAATGTAAAACCTAAAACCACTCCCAAGAATGTAGATGATGCTATAGATAAGGATGAGATGATTTGGTGTTTGCAAGCCTAGCTCAAGCAAATACAAATGTATGTAAATTCTCCATTTAATATTCAATACTATCCTCAACAAGGTTTCAATATGTATCCCAACACCTATAATCTTAATTCCACTCCATCTACAAAGGCTATTATTCTAGTCCACACTAATCTAGTTTAAAGAGAGGAATATTTAGATCATTGGGGGTAATATCAAGGTTAGTTTATGCATAATAGTGGAGAAGGTAATCAAGATTTGGTATCTCAAGTAATATCTACTCTTTATTTTACATTATAAGAAGTGAATTTCATGCAAAGGGATGCTCAAGGAGAAGGTAGCAACCAAAGTACTAGTTTTATGAACTTCCAAGTATAAGACAATTATGTGTTGAATAAAAATACATCAGTTATAGCTAAAATAAGGGATAAAAATAGGGATTTAGGAGATAATCTAGAATCACAAATTATTCCAAGTAGTGCCTCTCCAAGGTCACAAAGTGCAAGCACCAATGTAATAGATCTTACTAGTCACACTACTCCTTAAAGTTAGAATGTGAACAAGGCTGCCAAACTTCTAATACAACAAGTTCAAGCTCCCTCATTGCCTTCAAGAATGCAAGACAAGGTAAATAATTCCTCTTTAAGCATTATTCATTCTTTGAATAATACCAAGACAAGCATTTATCTTTGGGAAGTATTGCATATACATGGCCAAAAGGAATTTCTACAAGAACAACTCTCAAACATTCATGTAGCCCCTCAATTTCCAAGACACAATAGTGTATCCCTTACCAACACACCTAATTATATCCTATAACCATCCACCAAATCTAAAAATCCTCCACATTTCTAAGTCACACTCATTGTGGGAGATAAATTTGTTCAAAATTGCATTGTGGATAGTGGAGCTAATACCATGGTTATGCCTAAGGTGGTTGCTAACAAGTTGGGACTAAAGTAGGAGGATCATAATAGGGGTGTTTTGTAGCTTGATGGAACTCCATATAATATTTTGGGGTTGGTTAAATTTTTGAAAGTTTTCTTTCATGATTTTCTAAGTTTCCCCATCCTACAAGACATTGTGGTGGTTGATCTTCCAACTCATTTTGCTATTTTCTTGTCAAGAGACTTCATGGCTAATATTAGAGGGTACCTTGTAGATAATTGGTTTTTTATAGATTTTATAACAATATATGGAGAAAAATTAACTATAATAACACAATCCTTGGCAAGGTTCCACATTGAACCATATGTGGAGACAAATTCAAATCAAAATTGTATGATTAGTGAGTAAGAAGAAGGTGTCATTAGTGGTGAAACATCATTTCCCCTTGAAGGTATTTATAAACTCTTTCTTGATGAGTATGGTACTAAAAATTATGATAATTACCCCTATTAATTCATATAAGAAACTAAATTATGGGTATATTGTATGCATGAGAAGAACACTCATATACCCTCACTCACTAATGAGGATCATGAACTTGAAGGGATAAGTGAAATGTTTTTTGATGGATCTAGAAGAAAGGTAGGGGTAGGAGCTGGTGTCATGTTGGTTTGTACCTCAAAGAACAAATATTAATCTTTATATAGATTCCATTTTAGTTGTACTTGCAATGTGGTATAATATGAAGCTTGGTGCATGGCCTCAAATGGGCAAAGAAAAAGGGAATCAATAATTTGAAGGTATATGAAGATAGTGAATTGATTATACATCAAGTGAGAAACCAAGATATAGACAAGAACCATTTACTTAAGTCCTAAAAGCATAGGGTTTGGGATGTAATTGAGGACTTTTATGCTTTCAATATCCAACCTATACTAAGAGACTCAAATAAACATGGTGATAGGTTGGCTATGATAGGAGCACACTTTATATAGTTTTTTATGTAAGTAAAGAGAAGGACCAACCTCACATCAAGGTCATTATGAGACATTATATTCTAGATAATGAAGTGTCTTGGTAAGTTTTTGAGAGTGATAAACACATTTTACACTTCATACAAAATGAAGGAGAATTTTTTTCAAAGAACTAAAAGAAACTTCACAATCAATATGAAGAACAAGTTATTCAGTTGAAGATAAATAAGATACCAAAGTGGTTGGTTACTTTGGAGATTATGTTCAATTAAGATGATAAAATAAGGAATTAATTGGTAACAATGTCTAAAAAGGAAGAGAACTATGAAAAAATCTTGATATTTAAGGACAAACTTTTAAAAATTGGTAAGATATGTTCTCTTTCTGAAAGGCAATCCTTCAGTGAATTGTGTAAATAATTTCATGATATATTTTCTTGGGAATACAAGGATTTTAAAGTGTTTGATCCAATTATATCTCATCACACCATTGAGTTATAACCTTGAGATAAACATGTTAGGCAAAAGCAAAGGCCTATAAATCCCAAGATAGAGGATCTAATGAAGATAGAGCTCACCAAATTGATTGAGTCTAGGATTATTTTTCCTATCAAACACTCAACTCGGGTAGCTAACCTTTTACCTATTCAAAAGAAGAGTGGAGAGATCAGAATTTGTGTGTAATTTAGGGATCTAAATAGAGTTTCACTCAAAGATCATTATCCACTACCTTCCATGGAGCATATTTTACAAGTGGTTTTAGGTTCTCAACATTTTTCACTACTTGATGGCTATTCAGGGCATAACCAAATATTGGTGAATGAGGAGGATAATTTCAAGACAACATTAACCAAAAAATGGGGAACATTTACATATATAAATATGCCTTTTGTTTTGTTTAATACTGGTGCTACCTTCCAAAGAGCAATGAATATGGCCTTTAAATGTTTGATCAATGAGTTTTTGCTTGTATACCTTGATGATATAAATATTTTTCTAAGGATTCTAATGACCACATGAAGCATCTAAGAAAAGTATTTGAGAAGTGTAGAGAGTTTGGAGTTTGTATTAATCTAAAAAAATGTATTTTTATTGTTCATGAAGGTAAGTTATTAGGCCACATTGTGTCAAAAGATGGCTTGTCTATTGATCTTGAAAGGATTGAAGCCATTATATGCTTGTAGTTTCCTCTACATAAGAAAGGTTTACAAAGTTTCTTAGGCAAGATCAACTTTTTAAGAAGGTTTATTCCAAGATTTTCTACTTTGGTGAAACCTGCCGATCAAAATCATGCTCAATAAGAACCAAGATTTTACTTGGAAAAAGGAAGGTAAGAAAAACTTTGAGGCAATAAAATAAGTAATTGCCCAATCTCCTACTCTCTTTAACCCAAACTTTTCCTAGGATTTCATACTCTATAATTTTGCTAACCTTGACACAATCTCAGCTATGCTTATGCACAATAATGATGATTAAATTAAATGATCCATTGGATTCTTTAGTCAAAGATTGGAAGATTATGAGGTAAAGTACAAATTTATTAAGAAGCAAGATATAGTTGTGATAAGAGGTTTGAAAAATTCTAGGCACATAGTTTCAAATAAAAAGATACATGTCATGGTCTCTCATCCTAACACCAAAGAGTTCCTCCTAAGAAAAGACCTCAATGAGAAGAGAGCTAGGTGGATCACAAAAGTAATGAAGTATGATGTTGATATTAAGGTGACAAGCTTTGTAAGAGGAAAGGGTCTGTATAAAAATCTAGCTTCATATCTTCAAGGGCTAAGTGAATAAGTCTTGGTCAATCAAGCTCATCCCCAACTAGCTAGTCACATACCAATTCAAAGTTGGACATAATACATCATTGGTTTCATCCAAAATAGTGATTGTCCTAATGGTTTGAACAAGTAATAAAGAAGGTATTTTAGATTTAAAACCATTCCTTATTATCTTGTAGATGTTATTCTCTTTTGGAAGGATGTGAATGGTGTGATACTAAGGTGTGTTGGAAAAGATCAGTTTGGCATCTTGATAGAAAAGTTTCACAATGGTGTAGATGGAGGTCATTTCTCCCCAAAAAATAAAAATTGTAAAGATAATGAGGGTTACATATTATTTTCTTAGCCTTTTCATGAATTTTTTCTCTTAGGTTAGGAGGTGTCCTTAATGTGCCTTACTTATAAGAAAATATAAAATTGTAGCCCTTTCATTAAATCCTATCCAAGTAGACCAGAATTTCATGAAATGGGGCCTTGATTTCATTAGTGTGATCAACCCTCCTCCAAGATTTGGAAAAAAATGGATATTGACTACTATTAACTACTTCACAAGGCTGGTAGAAGATGTTGCATTGAATGAGGCAAATGAAAATGCAATCTTGGAGTTTTATGAGAGTATCACAACAAGATTTGGGGTTCCCTATACTATCATTTTTGATAATTCACTTACTTTAATGGGTGATATAACTTTTGAGTGGGAAAATAGGAATGAAGTTTACTTGAGTACCTCATCCAACTTTTAAGCTCAAGGTAATGGATTGGCTAAGTCCATTAACAAGAATGTCATCAAGATCATCAAGAAGACACTGGAAAATAGTCAAAGAGCATGGCACACCAAGTCAAAGGTAGCCTTATGGGCTGATAGGATCACTCTTAAGAGATAAATTGGTAACTCTCCCTTTGTACTTGTTTATGGGAGAGAAGCTAAGTCATTTATCTCTCTAGAGCCACCTAGTTTAGGACTTGCACATCAGCTAGAACTACTTTAGAATACTCTAATTGAAGTCATATTGATAGAACTAATGCAACTACAAGAAGCAAGGGAAAATGCACATAATACCATGGAACACCAAAAAGTACTCATGAATAAGTCCTTTGACAAAAGAGCAAGTACAAGAGTGTTCAAGGAAGGTGACTTGGTTCTGAAATGGTATGAGGATGGAGAAAAACTAGGTAGACATACAAATTTTAATGATTTTTGGAGTGGCCCTTACTTTATTAGCAAGTGAAAGCAAAGCAAATCCTTTCATCTAACCAAAATGAATGGATAATAATTGCCTATCCCTATGAGTGAGATATATCTAAAATTTTTCTATTGGTCATTACAAGTTTATTTTGTAAATAGTAACATAGGTGTGTGTGTGTATGTGTTTAGTCTACTTTTGTTTTATCTATTGTGTTACCTAAGATTTAAAATTGAACACATGAATATTTCATTTGGTTTACTATTATGTTCCCTAAGTTCTTTGTAGTACAAGTGTGTTTCCTTCCTTTTATTTGGTGTGTGTCTTTGTCTTTGTGCATGTGGATCAACTAACTTGTGTCCATTAAGCCAAAGGTATGTTCAAGTAATTTTGGGTGCCTATATGCATGACTCCATGCCCAATGGAAGGATTTAGGCAACTGGTCTTAGGCATAGCAGGCATGCCATACCTAGGAATTGAGAAAAAAGTTGGTCAAATTTCACTCCCAAGTTTACATTTTTCAAATTTGGCCAAGTACAATATTAAAAAAAAATATTTGAAAGGATTATTTCTCATTGAGCCATAGAAAAAATATGACGTGTTATTTCATTAAGAGAGTTTTTTTTGATCTTTTGGCTAGGGGTTATTTCCTTTAGAGGTTTTGTTTTAGGTCTTTTGTTTTTGACTAAGTGATTATTTATTTTGGATTTTTCATTCAGCCAAGTATCAAATTCTTTCAGATAATTTGTCTGAGATAAATTTATTAAAGACAAAGAATATTTCCTTCTATAAAATTCTCCACACAATTTCCTTGAAGGACCTTTTCAAGCTAAGGAATCATTTTCAACTTTTTTAAATGGTAGTTTACAAACTTTTTGAAGGGCACTTCAACTTTTTTGAAGGGCACTTCAAATTTTTTGAAGGGCACCTCCATCTTTCTGAAAGGGTCATTTTCAAATTTTTTGAAGGGACACTTTTAGAAACCCAAAAAGTAATTTAAGAAAATCCCAAATGAATTGTGAAGCAAGGTGTCCTATTCAAAAGTCTGAAGGATTGTTTTTTCTTTCAGGAAGTAAACCAAATAGAAAAGTTGAAAAGTACATTTCAAAAAATATGAAGTGTATTTTCCTTTTAGAAGGGTCAGTTGTAAAAATTCCAAAGGGATCATCTTCAACCTTCCAAAGGGACATTTCCAAGTGATAAAGGGTCATTTATAAATTACTGAATGACCATTTATTTCTTCCAAAGGGCCAAATAGAAAGTTTGAAGGAATTATTTCATAAAGATTATCTGAGGAATTATTTCAAAAAGATTATCCACATCAAAAAGAGGTCAAAGCCCAATTATTTTAGACATTTTGTTTGATACAAAGGAAACAAAAGGCCTAAAATATTTTATGGGAAAATTGTCTATAGGAATTGCTAAGATAAAGCTTGAATGAATTCTTTCAGGAGAAGTGTCAAAACAAAGAGTACAAGGAAAGTGTTTTGAATTAATAAGAAAGGTGAAGGCCCTATAAACATCAATTTAAAATAATGGAAAATAATCGTTGATGTCAAAAGACTTGGCATGAACATGAGAGAAAATATGGAGGTAATAAATGGTTGAATCCTAAGCATCTAGTGTAGACAAAGTAAGCAAAATGGATAGATTTATAGTTTAATTCATTGTTGGTAACTAACCAAATCAAAGAGCTTCCATAAAATCAACAAACACAAGTGTCTCAAGCATGAATAGTAATTAGGAAAAGCATTTTTTAACTATCAACATAAGTCATATTTCACTTAGCAGTGCTATGTGTTGGCTCATCTATTTTTATTTTCGAATGCTCATAGATGATTTTTGATAGAAATTATTTCCTATGTCAATTATGAAGGTCTTATGCCACTTTTCACCATTCTTATGACTAGTTTCAAATAAGTTTAACTCTTAACATAATATGGTTCACCCATCCCTCTCTCTCATGCATTTTTAACTAATCTTCATGTTGGTGACACATGTCCTTGTGCCTCTTCAACTTCTCTTCACTATCTCTTCCTCAAAGTTCTATAAATTAAGCCATTTTTGGATATTATAAGGGATCACATTTTTGGTATGGTGAAGCCCTACTAAAATGGCATAACACTTTACTTTTGAACATTGAATTCATGTCTAATTCTGAGTTGTGAACATTTTGTCTAAGTGTGTGAGTGATGTATAGTGGAGCTAAGTGATAGCATCATCCCTACTCTCTTTATCCTTCATGTTTGAGTAAGGGTTATGATGTTAACAGGTCATGTGAAGTGTGTTGAATGTAATAATATCTCTTTTAAGTATGCAATTGTATCTATGGTGTGCAATCTACCCCTTAGGTCAAGTATCTTGTTGATTATCCTAAGCATCTTACCTTCATATTGAAACACTATGATATTATCTTTCAATGCATTAAATTGGTCTTGGAAAGTATTGATACTTAGTATAATTATGATAGTCTATGGGATATATTCTTGGTGGATCACCTCTCTAGCATAGTTTCTATTTTATGAAAACTCTTGCCTTTTTTCATGAACAAGTATTAAGATAGATGATTAATACTTATGGAAGAATTCAAGGATCTAGCCCTTTCAATCCTAGAGGTTCATCTCTCCTACAAGTTCTCACAAACTTGACAGATGTTTAATGTTGTATTAAATTGAATGAGCTTCATACATAGTCTTAGGGTGCACAATTGGATGATAATAGGTTATCTCCTTAATTATCTTTTATGAAAGAAGTTGCTTAAGTTTTGTTTTCATTGAATTCATCACCATGACATTGTGACTAATCCATGTCATCCACCTTTCCTTCATGCTCGAAATATGATATGTAGAGATAAATGGGAGTTCTAATCATGATTTCCTCATCATGAATGCTTGAGGTGCCTCTTCAAGATATCTTAGAAACCCTATTGTAGCTACCACATGGTCAATTTCTTTAAGGATTGCCCCTTCACTGATCAACCTTGATACATTATATCCCATTTTTGGATGTTAAAATTCTATAGTCAATGAATTTAATTCCTCTTCAAGAGAGGAGGTGGTGGGTGGCCAATGTACCTTATTAACCTTCTTGACAGCTACCAAGGTGTTTTTCTAATTAAGTACCTTAGGAGTGTCAAGCTTAGAGACACACTCTTTTCTTTGGATTCTTTAATTGCCTTGTCAAATTTAGATATAATTTAATGCTTAAAAAGCTATAAAACATGGAGAATTAATGAATAAGTTAGATAACTTGATAGACCTCTTGAGATATACTTCTTACATTCACTTTCTTCATTACTCTCCCTTTCAAGAGAAGCCATTACATAGTTTGGGTCTTTGGCCCATGAAAGCTTCCAAGATGAAGTTACTATAGGCTCTTGAGAAAACATGGTATCTTGAAGGGGGTCTTGAACAAAAGTATTTTGATTTGGAGTAGGATGATGAACGTAGTCAACACTTGAGTGGGTTGGTGTTTATGGCAAGATATGATACTTGGAGAATCATCTAGACTTGATTTTGACCTCTACACCATACCTAAGTCTAGAGAAAATATAAGAAAATTCTGTGGACAAGTATCTCCAAATCTTGAACATAAAATCACTAGGTAAACATAAGATGAAATGAGGTAACAAGTCTACCATAATAAGTGTAAACACCAAAAGTTTGCACATGCATTTCTAAGTGTCATGACCCCTAACAGACCCCTTACATCTTTTTTTTCTTACCTATGCCTATTTTCATTAGTTTATATTTACTAAGATTAAACATGGACATTTTACCTATTTTGGCATTCAGCCTCAACCATCAATGGTCAGGATAACCATCAATGATCATCCCGACTGTGAATGGTCATGCTCAACCACCTAACCTTCTACATGCAAACACCATGGAAACTACCAGCTACATTTTCTAAATATAAGTCATCCAAATATCTTTGTGAGGCATTGCATGGATGAATTATATTTAGAATCCACAATTATACTCCCTCTTAAACCTTTGTCCCTTGCTTATAAGAAAGAGAGAGCTATAAGAGCAAAATGATTTGCAATTATTATCAAGAGCTCAAGTACTCAATTTTATTTTATAGGTCAACC
Source organism: Torreya grandis (assembly GCA_037957365.1). NCBI lineage: Eukaryota > Viridiplantae > Streptophyta > Pinopsida > Cupressales > Taxaceae > Torreya > Torreya grandis. The sequence continues at coordinate 2,186,235 of JARHVA010002627.1, forward strand.
AACATTATTCACGTTATCAATCCATTTTTTTTAGTGCCAACTTACTATTTCCTCACAACCAAACCTTTGGGCACTATTAATTTATAGAAATTAAGCCAGATCCCAGCTATGGGTCAACTACACCAACTACTCATCCAACCCCCTTTTGGTAAGACAAGCTCTTATTTGATACTATTCATGTGTTTTATTTACATTTCATAACCAATTTAGCATTTACCCAACCCCAAAAATTCATCTACGAATTTTATCAATATGCTATTGATCAAACCTATTTTTGGACATAGCCAATCATCAATGGTTAGCCTAACTACTAATGGTTAGGCCTAACCATTGATGGGTAATCCAACCATCAACGGTCACCTATGTCAAAAAAAAATAGAGAGTTAATTTCACCTCCTTTGCATGAATCAATTTACTTTTTACAGTTTTTGATTGTTCATAGACCCCTGTCAGACCTTTTAAGCCATATCTTGACCTATTAGCACTAGTAATAACTAGTTTATCACTAATTCGATCATTATAGCATATCTCCTTATTAAGAAATTATTGTTATCAACTTTAGTAAATTTTGATCATTGATTCAAGTACTTGCTTTCTATTTTATTAATTTAATTTTTATAAAATGGTGGATTGATAGCCCCTAAGGAAGCTCTCACTTTTGGGATCTAGCTAGTGATAGGAAATCCACCCCGCTACTTATCTAACACACAAATTTCATTTAGTGATTTATCACATTCAGGTCATCCTCCCAAGCCAAATAGGAACTCTTCACAATCTTCTAATTCAATTCATGAACACTTTTTATCATGTATTCCTACCACAACCCATATTTCTAGTTTTACTACCTTTTTTTGAATAATAGCAAAATTTGAGTGAAACATTCTGGAACACTCGATGGGACCATCATCTCTAGTTGGGTTCTCTTTTTATCCAGATCTGTATGCTGATTTCTTTGTCTATTCTCATAATTGAAATGAAAATTTCTTTTGGGTCTAAAACATATTACATCCATTGATTTTCTACTTCTTCTAGCTCACTTAGCTTAATTAATGGCATCAATATTAATCATAGCATACTTATGTTACACAACCAAACCTCATAATAAATCAAACATCATAACTCACTTGAGATAAGTCTCGACTAGGATTTCATCACCCAATAGATCAGCTTACCCTACTTGGTGATCCTAATTAGATTTCATTACCAAGAGGAGAACCAACTTATCGCTCTAGTTGAGTATAAACTTTGGTTATCAATATATATTATCTAAGCACCTAACCCCTTATTACTACAAGATTATGAAGTGAGGGTGTATACCCCAATACCAAGCCACATATTGATTCTAGTATAGATTCTTTTGAGCACCTAAACAACCTAAAACCAACTATAGACTACTTCTATAGTACTTAATCTATGAGCCAACTTCTATCACACATTCTCATAAACTAAAGAATAAGTTAAAAGTGATCTTAAAACTAACATCAAGCTTAAACATACTTTATAGTGTGTTCTTTAATTTCCTTGACTATTTTCATTGTCTTCTTTCTATTTGAGTAGTGAGTCTATTCTCTTTTATTCTCTCCCACTTTTTATATGGTTCTCACTCATCAATAATGAAGAAACCTGACAAAACAAAACCCATCACCTAAATCAACCTCTGCTATCTCTTCATTTATGGAGTACATATCCAAGGTGGAAGATTCTCCTCATCCATCGAGAAGCCCTATTTTCCCTCAGGTATTTCCCTAAGGAGACATGGAATTTACCACATTTTTAGACAAAAATCTAGTAGCCATTCAACACTATCTTAACACCTCTTCCCACCATGTCCTAGTTTCAACTCCACCTCAAGACCCTCCTTATAGCATGCCATCCCACCTTATGGAGGGCATCCCTATTTTTGCGATCACTACCTAGCCTTTGACCACCTAGGAATCTTTGTCTACTAACCCCTTTAATGCTATGGTTGAGAAAAAACCTATCCAACCAACCATTATCCTTACACCATCCACCCCTACTAATGAATCCTCTACCTAGGGTACAACCCAACCATCAATCCATCATGTCCCACTTGTAGCTGTAAAACCCACACTAGCATCTCCAACCTCCCCTCTATAAAACCTAGCCTATTGGTTAATACCTATTTACCAAGCTTATGGGTACCTATCCCTTCTACCTCACCACCCATTAACACAAAGGTCATGAACACACCCCTAATTACCAATCCAACCATATCTCAACCTAACTCAACATCCCAATAATTACTAATATCTTTTGACTTTGGTTATACCTTTAACTTATAAGGGTATATATCTACTGCCCAACTGCCAATAGCTACCTATCCTTATATGTCATCTACTCAACCTCTCATAACCTCTTATTAATATGGGGCCATCTCCTAATCTCTTATAAATTATCAATATATTCTCTAACAATAATATATGCCTTATAACCCCTCAGGCACATCACGTCAAATAGATTTAATGAAAATAATCATGGATAAAATATTAACTCTTGAGTCATCCATTTTGGTAGCCCATAACATATTATCTTATGACCAATTCTGTAATGAGCCCATTCACCCTTCAGTCCCTATTAGACCTTATCCAATCCAATGGGATCATCCAAAATTCACCATGTTTAAAAATAGAGAAGACACCTAATAACATTTAAGAGTATTTAGGCATTATTTTTACATGATTGCCTACAATGATGTCTTATTTTTGCACACATTTCCTATGTCTCTTTTTAGCTCGACACTAGACTAGTATAGTGCCATTACCAAAAATTCCATCTTATCCTTTAACCAATCAACTTAGACCTTCTTGGAACACTTCTCAATCAACATATCCAAGAAAATATCTATCACTGACCTCTATTCCATTCTCCAATTCGAGGATGAGTCTATAGATGATTTTGTGGCTCATTAGGAAGCTTGATCAACCAATTATTATTCTCTTTGCCTCAGCTTGAATTGATCAAGCTTCTTTCCCAGAGTGGTGCTAAGCACATTTATTCCACACTACATATCCAAATCTTAAGAACTTTTGATGAATTTTTTACCATGGCATGCAAGTTAGAGAATATGACTATTGATGACGGTAAATTGAAGTTATGAAACAATAAATCTACCTTATAAACCAATGAATACTTCTCTTCCAAAGCAAGTAATCAAGCTAACTCTTGGGCTAAGAATAAGGGAACTATTAATTCAGTTGTCCTTAAGGTTTCCCCACCACCTATTGTCAATCAACCACACTTTCCCAATCCCTCTAACCAAAGCTTTCATAACTCAAACCAAAACACACAAAAATAATTTACTCCATTTGGAGAATATCATGCCTTAGTGTTAGAAAAGTTACTAAAAGCTAATCTTGTATAGCTTCCACCCATCAAGCCTACCCCATAGTTTTATTCTTCTCAGTTAGTGTTTTCTTGGTATAATGAAAATGACCTTTGTGCCTTTCATTGAGTAATCATACATGATGTCAACTTATGCAATACTGTGAATAATGTTATTCAAATCCTCACTCATAAAGGGAACTCACATTCGATAACTCCAATGCCTCTCAAAATCAAGCCTTAGACATATTCAAAAATCCCTTTCCCAACCATGCCCCTATTAAAAATGAGAACACATAGGTCGAATGCTCTCATGATGCCCACATAGTCAACATGGTCCATGATACACCTACACATGAGGACCCAACCATCCAATCTACCCACTCTTCCCCCACCTCATTTATAGAGGTAGAAGAGTCATCTTTTCCTCCTTTGAATATTTAACTTGAGGAGGTTATTTCTTCCCTACCCATACTCATATAAGCTTTGGAATCATCAAATTCCACCCCAATAGGCATATCTAGACAATTAAATTTTCTTGATTTTCCACCTCCACTATCTACCCAAAAAAACACTACTCTTATGGATATTATTCCTAAAGGAGAAGAATTTCTATCGATACCTCCCATGGATGAGCCATTTATCTCAACCTTACTTCCCTCACCTCAATAATTCAACCAACCTATCCACCAACATCCCCAACTTACAATTATATCTCTTGCATTCACTACCCTTGAAGTAAAACTAGTACACGACTTTCTCCACATTAGTGCAAAAAATGGAATTTGCCCTAAAACCAGATATTGATCAAGCTACCTTTTGGCAACATTTAGGCCTCCATTACATCAATAAACTTGAATCTTATATAACACCTTTAAAAAATAATCTATCTTTTTACCACCTCTCAAACCAATCAAAACATCTACCAACCCCTCATGTTCCCCACCAATAGAGACAATCATACCTCAAACAAGTGAACTACAAAACAAACGTATTACAAACCTCGGTACCTTCCCCATACAAATTTTGGTCTACCTATCTCTTAAATTAGAATTGACCCCATCTAAGCCTCCACCCAAACCAACCAAATGAGCAAAACCATCAAATAGCCACATGCCTAAAGTTTTTCCTTATTCTACCTTACCCTTTATCTTGGGTCCTCATCCATCAACTCTACCCAAAAAGAAAATTATTTTTAACATATGTTTACCACATTTATTGGTTACACCAACCTAATTATTTTCTAACACATCAATTTTTACCAGCCTATCAGTGACTAAACTATCAACCTCTAACCCTTCAACCACTAACATGCCCAAACCAAAAGCCTTACCTAGAAATATCACTTCACCCAAGCATTCTCTTACCAAGCTTGCAACCATGAAAATTCCTAGATTACCAACCCAAAAAAAAACCCCTAGGCCTTTCCCACCTCTCACTAAATCTTATTTATCCATTTTTCAAAAGTTGTTACAATCTTCACACCTCACCTTACCTCCTATCAGACCCTACAAATCTCTTGGTTTAAAACTAGCTTGGTATAACAACCATCAAATCTATTCCTATCACATGACACCTGCACATAACATCGAGAACTACAAAGTTCCCTAGGCCATTATCCATTAGCTTTATGATGAGGATGATGTCTTACTAGAATATCTTCCCTTAACCGCTCTACCAAGGCACCCACTAGACATTTGCTAATGTGTATCGAGTCATCCACTCTCACCTCAGAATGATGGGGAACCTACCCAACCTCATATCACATCATTCCCCTCTATCCATACCATCAACATGGTCAAAAAATTGCAACAAAGGGATAAATGGAAAGCTAAAGTGACCATTCCATGGACATACCCACCTACTCATCCTAAACTAAACTCAATCTAACCCTCTGCATCCTCATCTCTACCTAAAGTAACTATCTTAGTCACTTCTAAGGGAAATCCTTCTAAATCCTTGAAGAGGGTCATTCTTAAACAACTTCACCAAAATCTAGCTAAGATGAACCTCTATGAGCTCATTTCCACCTCACCTCACCATCGTCAAGCCATAATAGAGGATATGCAGGCTATTAAGGTTAAACCAAGAGACTCTCAACCTATAGAGGCCTTCATCAACACTCTCTAACTCTCCACCATTGTCACCTTCAAGGACTTGAAGATACATTCCATCCATCCTAAAGACCTAGATCCCCCTCTCTTTATCACTACCCATATCAACCAAACCCATGTCAAATGGGTTATGATCGATGGGAGAACCAGTATCAACATCATCTCTTCCCATGCCTATGACTAACTTAATATACTAGATAATGTCATTTCTAAAACTTTAGCCATCCTTAAATCCTTTAATGACACTATGACCACTACCCTAAGCACAGTTGTCCTTCATATTCATCTAGGACCTCACATGCTCACCAAACTTTTCTATGTAGTTGAAGGTGAATTCTAGTACAATGTTTTACTAGGGAGACCTTGGATCCATGCCATGGCTTTTTTACCTTCCACCTTTCATCATTGTGTATAGTTTGAACATGAAGGTTAGGTGGTTACCATATAAGTTGACCCTATCCCTTTTACATCATGCAATAAGACCTATTGACCTAATGATGTTCTCCTACCTCCACCCAAAGCACCACAAAAGTTGTCACCCATAGAATTTAAAGCCATTGCTTCCCTTCCTATGGAGGCATATACCAATTCATCTATTTTTTACACCAAATACCTAGCACTAATCCCTTATAGTATACATTTTAATGTGTTACCCATGTATAATACCATGTCCTCATGCTAGATGCCCTCCTTACTCTCCATGAATATGGGAAACTCAACCACTACCTAGGTTATGACCCCAACATTTGAGTTGTTGTCTATTTAAGGCCTTATAGCTTTCAAACTCACTTCATCTATGGGGGAATTGACAAGCCACTTAACTTTCCCATTACTCACCCTTCACCTTAACCATTTGCCTCTAACTTCTCTTACTTAGATAAACCTAATTTTGTCAAACTATAACTTCACAAGTATACCTAGAAGGGATTTGGTTTAGGATGTTATGATCATGGCTTACACACATTGACCTCGATCGAGACCCGTAAGCCTCATGAGAAACATGGCCTTGACCTCATTATACCTAACAATAAAAATGCAAACAATCCTACCACTACCAACATCCACTAAATTTAAGAGTGAGAATGAGGACCTCATCAAACCCAATTTTTTTTCCATCAACATGATTACCCTCAGCCCCCTAACTTTCCAAAAGGAAGGGGAAACCATATCCATCTCTTTGAGCCATCCTAAAATTGTGGGAGATGACTCCCTTACCATTAACACTATTAATTTTCAACATGATGATTTTATTCTCACCTACCTTGGTGCACCAAATTACTCCATCCATAACTCTTTACCTCTAAAAACATCAACCATGTTGAATGAATCAACCATGGACATTGACATAGGTACTCTAAATAACCCCCATGTCATCAAAATTGGCCAAACTCTCACCCTTGAGGAACTAAATGACTATTTGGCCTTCCTCCATGATTGTGGCATTACATTTACTTGGTCATTTGTTGATATGCCTAATATTGACCTAGCTAGTGCCACCCATAACATAGTCACCACTCATGATACAAAACCTATCAGACATAAACTTTGTTAAATGCATTTGTGCTTAACCCTCCTTGTCAAATAAGATATCTAACACCTCCTTTCATTTATTTTCATTCAACCCAAAGACTATTCCCAATGGGTTTCAAACATCATGCCTATCACTAAAGCCACAAGGGGACTACATATCTATGTGGACTTTGATGACCTCAACCTTATCTACCTAAAGGATGACTTTCCTCTACCTATCATTAACAAACTTGTTGATATTATAGTAGGCCATGAGATGTTGTCACTCATGGATGGATTCTAAGGTTATAATCAAATCCTAATTGCCCCTGAAGATTAGCACAAAATTTCCTTCATCACCCCATGGGGGACTTTCCATTATAAATTCATGCCCTTTAGCCTTAAGAACGCTAGTGCAACTTACCAATGGGACATGACATATATTTTTCATTAAATTATCCATATAATCATCAAAGACTATGTGGATGACCTTCTTGAGAAGTCCAAGCTTCATAAAGACCATTTATCCATCCTTAAGATTATCTTTAAGTGACTTATCCATTATCACATCCACACCAATCACAAGAAATGTATTTTTAAGGTCTTATCAGGCAAACTTCTTAGCTTCATTATTTCCATTCAAGGAATTGAAGTTGATCTAATCAAAATTAAATCCATCCTTAAGATGATACCTCTAACCAATCTTAAACAACTCTATATTTTTTAGGGTAAATTTCAATCCATTTGTTGATTCATCTCCTAACTCTCTAATCACTGTCAACCCTTCCATCACCACTTGAAAAAGGATCTCTTTCAAGTGGAATGTTTATTTTCAAAAGGCCTTTGATACACTTAAATAATACCTACTATCTCCACCTATGCTTACACCTCCTAAGGACAAACAACCTTTCTACCTCTATATCTCTACCATAGACCACTCCCCAAGGGCAATTCTTCCCCATCGAGATAAACAACACAAAGAGTAAGTTTTCTATTACATTATCTATATAATGGTTGAATATGAGACTTGGTACAAACATACCAAGAAATTATAGCTAGCCCTAGTCTTCATGGTCACCAATATTTTCCACTACCTCCTTAACCACAAATTTTTTGTCATAACCAATATCGATCCCCTCAAATACATGCACTCTAAACCATAAAAAAAGTAGCATATGGATAAGTGGCTTATTCTTTTAGCTGAATTTGACCTTGAGTTTCTCCAACAAAAATCAATCGGGGGGTAGGTTATCACTGACCAATTGGATAAAGCACCCCTAGTGGACAACCAACCTCCCCCTCTTGCATTTTTAGATGAGTCCATCATAAGCTTATCTCAAGTAGCTATCACTAATTAGGTAATCATGTTTTTAGATGGTTCCAAATGTCAATGTGGTGGGGGAGCTAATATTTTCCTTAATCCCCCTTATTGATGAACCACTTCCTTTATCCTTTAAAATTGAATTTGAATGCACTAACAACATGGCTGAATATGAATCTCTAGTAATAGGTCTCCAAATTACTTTACCCTTGGGAGTTAGAATAATCAATATCTTTGGTGACTCCCAACATGTGGTCAACCAAGTTATCGACATTTACTAGTGTAAGAATGAGGTTTTATAGTTGTATAAGTAACTAGTTATAGAGCTCCTAGACTCATTCAAACATTACCATATTCAAACCAACCCATGATTTACCAATAAATTTGTCAATACCATGGCATTTTTTACCTTGTAGATCCTATCATCACCCTCAAAATCTAAACTATTAGTCATTATCCATCACCTATTCGAGCCCTTCTACACTAAGATAAACACTCCAACTATCTTTAGTGTGGAGAAGATCCTACCTAATCTTTGGTACCAACAAACCTTTAACTATGTTCAGCTTAGCATAATTCCGTTTGACCGCTTCAAGAATTCCCATCAAGAATTTATTCAAAGAACCTCCCATTATACCATTATGGGAGGAATCCTATACAAATTAGGCATATATGGCCTCCTATTTTGATGCCTCCATGGTATAAAAGCTTCTCATTGCATCAAGGAGACACATGATCGTATCTATGGTGGTCACTATAGTAGCCTCACTGTAGACAAGTACATCCTCTACTTGGGCTATTACTAGCCCACCGTTGACCAAGAATATTATGATTATGTGAAAAAAGTTTTTCAAGTGTCAACAACATGCTAATTTACATCATGCACCTAGTAATAACCTTCATGTGTATGTAGATTTTTGGCCTTTTTCACAATGGGTTCTAGACCTTATTAGTGAAATCAACACCCACTCTTCAAAATAATAGCATCCTATCATTGCCATATTTGAATATTTTACAAAATGGGTAGAAGATATTCCCAGTATCTTAATGAAATCTAAAAATATTATCAAATTCATCACCCATGATATCATCTATCATTTTGGTGGTCCCCATAAGATCATCATCGACAATGGCAAATATTTCAAAAATAAATATGTTCAGGGCCTTTGTGACGTATTTGATTTTAAACTTAACTTTTCATCACCTTATCACCCATAAGCAAATAGACAATCCAAATCCTCTAACAAAACCCTTAAAAACATGCTTACCAAAATGGTCAATGCCTCAGGTTAATATTATCACTTTCACATCCCCTTCACCCTATGGGCATATCTTACTAGTATCCAAACCCCCATTGGTGCTACACCCTTTTCTCTCATATTTGGATCCAAGGCCATCTTACCTCTTGAAATCTAAATACCTTCTCTTTGCATATCTTTGTGTGACCTCATTTTGTAAGATGATTACCTTCAAGAATACTTAGCCCAACTTGAGATAATCGATGAGCATCATTTATCTATCCTTTCCCATCCTCATGTCTATCAAGAATGAATCAAATGAGCCTATAAAAGACACCTAAAATTATGAGAATTCAACATTGGGGATCTTATCCTCAAGGAAAATCAACATGTCACCAACATGGAGTAGAGCAAGTAGGTTAAGTTTTCTTTCAATTGGCTTAGACCCTACATCATAATGTATAATTATGGACTAAGATCTTACCAATTATCCTATTTTGAGGAAAACCTAAAACTTGGGCCTCACAACACTTCCCATCTATGTAATTTCTATTATTAGCAGAAGGAAATCATGATCACCATTTGTCATACTTAAGCTCATTCCTTACCTACCATATTCATCTCCCTCTTTTTAGGGGCAACTAACTAAAATTGAATCATGTGATTATCTATCACAATCAAATCCTACTATTAAACTTTGGGTATCATGGCTCTACTAAAGGCATTATTTTCATAATATTTCCCCTCTCTTTAGAGAGTGGTTCCTATGGTTATTTTCACCTATACCATGTTCACCTACTAAAATTTTAAGTTTTTTTAGTTTCTCCTTTATAAAGGTAATCCATTGAGATTGTATATGAAAGTATATATCAAATAAAATCAAAATCAAAAGTCAATAAAAAAAATCATGAGTCAACCCTAACATCTATAGATTTCTCCTCTAAAGTATAGTTGTTGAAAATAATTATAAATTGCAAAAATGTAAGGTGGATTACTCCCTAGAAGGACAACTATCAAAAGCATTTAAAACATAAATTTAGACCACTCCCTTGAAGAATGGCTAAGTAAAATATCTATCAAAAGATATAAAATTATGGAATCTTCCCACATCGATCAGCTTCCCTAACCCTAAATAAAAAGTAATATAGCAAAATATCATCAAGCAAAAACAAAAGAATTTTAAAAATTGTAATCAGATCTCTTATCATCAATAATCTTGGAAAGCCACAATCAAATCTCCTTAGTAGACTTCCCACATCGATAAGTCTACACTTTGTATATGAACATAGACTTCTCTTTACTACCTCTTTGGAAATCTTATAGAAAATGGATACTAGTCTTACTAAAACTTCTAATTTCACCCATTCTCCCTCCACATATCACATATTCATAGCATTTTGAGCTTATTAGAAATTATGAGGTATCTTGCTCATGATGTGTCAAATAAGCTCAAATTTTTTGAAGGGACAATTTTAGAAACCCAAAAAGTAATTTACAAAAATCCCAAAGGAATTGTCAAGCAAGGTGTCCTATTCAAAAGTCTGAAGGATTATTTTTTCTTTCAGGAAGTGAACTAAATAGAAAAGTTGAAAAGTACATTTAAAAAAATATGAAGTGTATTTTCCTTTCAGAAGGGTCAGTTGTAAAAATTCCAAAGGGATCATCTTCAACCTTCCAAAGGGACATTTACAAGTGATAAAGGGTCATTTATAAATTACCAAAGGACCATTTATTTCTTCCAAAGGGCCAAATAGAAAGTTTGAAAGAATTATTTCATAAAGATTATCTGAGGAATTATTTCGAAAAGATTGTCCACATCAAAAAGAGGTTAAAGCCCAATAATTTTAGAAATTTTGTTTGATACAAAGGAAAAAAAAGGCCTAAAATATTATTTGGGAAAATTGTCTATAGGAATTGCTAAGATAAAGCTTGAATGAATTCTTTCAGGAGAAGTGTCAAAACAAAGAGTACAAGGAAAGTGTTTCGAATGAACAAGAAAGGTGAAGGCCCTATAAACATCAATTTAAAACAATGGAAAATAATAGTTGATGTCAAAAGAATTGGCATGAACATGAGAGAAAATATGGAGGTAATAAATGGTTGAGTCCTAAGTATCTAGTGTAGACAAAGTAAGCAAAATGGATAGCTTTATAGTTTAATTAATTATTGGTAGCTAACAAAATAAAAGAGCTTCCATAAAATCAAAAAACACAAGTGTCTAAAGCATAAATAGTAATTAGGAAAAGAATTTTTTAACTATCAACATAAGTCATATTTCCCTTAGCAGTGCTATGTGTTGGCTCATCTATTTATAGTTTCAAATGCTCATAGATGATTTTTGATAGAAATTATTTCCTATGTCAATTATGAAGGTCTTATGCCACTTTTCACCATTCTTATGACTAGTTTCAAATAAGTTTAACTCTTAAAATAGTATGGTTCACCCATCCCTCTCTCTCATGCAATTTTAACTAATCTTCATGTTGGTGACACATGTCCTTGTGCCTCTTAAACTTCTCTTCACTATCTCTTCCTCAAAGTTCTATAAATTAAGCCATTTTTGGATATTATAAGGGATCACATTTTTGGTATGGTGAAGCCCTACTAAAATGGCATTACACTTTACTTTTGAACATTGAATTCAAGTCCAATTATGAGTTGTGAATATTTTGTCTAAGTGTTGGAGTGATGTATAGTGGAGCTAAGTGATATCATCATCCTTACTCCCTTTATCCTTCATGTTTAAGTAAGGGTTATGATGTTAACAGGTCATGTGAAGTGTGTTGAATGTAATAATATCTCTTTCAAGTATGCAATTGTATCTATGGTGTGCAATCTACCCCTTAGGTCAAGTATCTTGTTGATAATCCTAAGCATGTTACCTTCATATTGAAACACTATGATGTTATCTTTCAATGCATTAAATTGGTCTTGGAAAGCATTGTTACTTAGTATAATTATGATAGTCTATGGGATATATTCTTGGTGGATCATCTCTCTAGCATAGTTTCTATTTTATGCAAACTCTTGACTTTTTTCATGAACAATTATTAAGATAGATGATTAATACTTAGGGAAGAATTAAAGGATTTATCCCTTTTAAACCTAGAGATTCATCTCTCCTACAAGTTCTCACAAACTTGAGAGATGTTTAATGTTGTATTAAATTGAATGAGCTTCATACACAGTCTTAGGGTGCACAATTGGATGACAATAGGTTATCTCCTTAATTATCTTCTATGAAAGAAGTTGCTTAAGTTTTGTTTTCATTGAATTCATCACCATGACATTGTGACTACTCCATTTCATCAACCTTTCCTTTATTCTCCAAATATGATATGTAGATATAAATGGGAGTTCTAATCATGATTTCCTCATCGTAAATGCTTGAGGTGCCTCTTCAAGATATCCTTGAAACCCTATTGTAGTTGCCACATGGTCAGTTTCTTTAAGGATTGCCCCTTCACTGATCAACCTTGATATATTATACCCCATTTTTGGATGTTCAAATTCTATAGTCAATGCATTTAGTTCCTCTTCAAGAGAGGAGGTGGTGGGTGGCCAATGTACCTTATTAACCTTCTTGATAGCTACCGAGGTGTTTTTCTAATTAAGTACCTTAGGAGTGTCAAGCTTGGAGACCACACTCTTCTGTTTGGATTCTTTAATTGCCTTGTCAAATTTAGATATACTTTGATGCCGAAGAAGGTATAAAACATGGAGTATTAATGAATAAGTGAGATAACTTGACAGACCTCTTGAGATATACTTCTTACATTCGCTTTCTTCATTACTCTCCCTTTCAAGAGAAGCCATTACATAGTTTGGGTCTTTGGCCCATGAAAGCTTCCAAGATGAAGTTATTATAGGATTTTGAGAAGGCATGGTATCTTAAAGGGGGTCTTGAACAAAAGTATTTTGATTTGGAGTAGGATGATGAATGCAGTCAACACTTGAGTGGGTTGGTGTGTATGGCAAGATATGAAACTTGGAGAATCATCTAGACTTGATTTTGACCTCTACACCATACCTAAGTCTATAGAACATATAAGAAAATTCTATGGACAAGTATCTCCAAATATTGAACATAAAATCACTAGGTAAACATAAGACAAAATGAGGTAACAAATCTGCCATAATAAGTGTAGACACCAAAATTTTGCACATGCATTTCCAAGTGTCATGACCCCTAACAGACCCCTTACATCTTTTTTTCTTACCTATGCCTATTTTCATCAGTTTAAATTTACTAAGATTAAACATGGCCATTTTACCTATTTTGGCATTTAGCCTCAACCATCGATGGTCAGGATAACCATCAATGATCATCCCAACCATCAATGGTCAGGCTCAACCACTTAACCTTCTACATGCAAACACCATGCAAACTACCAGTTACATTTTCTAAATATAAGTCATCCAGATATCTTTGTGAGGCATTACATGGATGAATTCTATTTAGAATCCATAATTACACTCCCTCTTAAACCTTTGTCCCTTGCCTATAAGAAAGAGAGAGCTATAAGAGCAAAATGATCTGTAATCATTATCAAGAGCTCAAGTACTCATAGTTTTATTTTATAGGTCAACCAACATCATTCACATTATCAATCCATTTTGTTTAGATCCAACTTACTACTTCCTCTCAACCAAACTTTTGGTTACTATTAATTTATAGAATTTAAGCCAGATCCCACCTATGGGTCAACTACACCAACTACTCATCCAACCCCATTTTGGTAAGACAAGCTCTTGTTTGGTACTATTCATGTGTTTTATTTACATTTCATATTCAATTTAGCATTTACCCAACCCCAAAAATTCATCTATGAATGTTATCAATCTGCTATTTATTAAACCTATTTTTGGACATAGCCAATCATTGATGGTTAGCCTAACTGTTGATGGTTAGGCCTAACCATTGATGGGTAATCCAGCCATCAACAGTCACCTATGTCAAAAAAAACATAGAGAGTTAATTTCACCTCCTTTGCATGACTCAATTTACTTTTTAGTGTTTTTGATTGTTCATAGACCCCTGTTAGACCTTTTAAGCCATATCTTAACCTATAAGCACTAGCAATAACTAGTTTATCACTAATTTGATCATTATAGCATATCTCTTTATTAAGAAATTCTTGTTATCACTTTTAGTACATTTTGATCATTGATTCAAGTACTTTCTTTCTATTTTATTAATTTAATTGTTATAAAATGGTGGATTGATAGCTCCTAAGGAAGCTCTCACTTTTGGGATCTAGCTAGTGATAGGAAATCCCCCCAACTACTTATCTAACACATTTTATTTAGTGATTTCTCACATTCAGGTCATCTTCCCAAGCCAAAGAGGAACTCTTCACAATCTTCTAAATCAATTCATGAACACTTTTTATCAGGTATTCCTACCACAACCCATATTTCTAGTTTTTCTACCTTTTTTTGAATAATAACAGAATTTGACTGAAACATTTTGGAACACTCGATGGGACCATCATCTCTAGTTGGGTTCTCTTTTTATCCACATCTATATGCTTATTTATTTGTCTATTCTCATAACTGAAACGAAAATTTATTTTGGCTCTAAAACATATTACATCCATTGATTTTCTACTTCTTCTATCTCACTTAGCTTAATTAATGGCATCCAGATTAATCATAGTTTACTTATGTTACACAACCAAACCACATAATCAATCAAACATCATAACTCACTTGAGATAAGTCTTGACTAGGATTTCATCACCCAATAAATGACCTTACCCTACTCGGTGATCCTACTTGGATTTCATTACTAAGAGGAGAACCAACATATCACTCTAGTTGAGTATAAACTTTAGATATCAATATATATTATCTAAGCAACTAACCCCTTATTACTACGATATTTTGAAGTGAGGGTGTATACCCCAATACCAAGCCACATATTGATTCCAATATAGATTCTTTTAAGCACTAAAATAACCTAAAAGTAGCTATAGACTACTTCTATAGTACCTAATCTATGAGCCAATTCTATCA
This sequence comes from Torreya grandis, assembly GCA_037957365.1. Taxonomy (NCBI): domain Eukaryota; kingdom Viridiplantae; phylum Streptophyta; class Pinopsida; order Cupressales; family Taxaceae; genus Torreya; species Torreya grandis. Next base: position 2,201,777 of record JARHVA010002627.1, read on the forward strand.
CACATTCTCATAAACTAAAGAATAAGTTAAAAGTGATCTTAAAACTAACTTCAAGCTTAAACATACTTTATAGTGTGTTCTTTAATTTCCTTGACTATTATCTTTGTCTTCTTTCTGTTTGAGTAGTGAGTCTATTCTCTTTTATTCTCTCCCACTTTTTATATGGTTCTCAGTCATCAGTAATGAAGAGACCTGGCAAAAAAAACACATCACCTAAATCAACCTCTACTATCTCCTCATCTATGGAGTACATATCCAAGGTGGAAGATTCACCTCATCCATTGGGAAGCCCTATTTTCCTAATGAGACATGGACTTTACCACATTTTTAGACAAAAATATAGTAGCCATTCAACACTATCTTAACACCTCTTCTCACCATATCCTAGTTTCAACTCCACCTCAAGACCCTCCTTACAGCATGCCATCCCACCTTATGGAGTTCATCCCTATTTTTGTGATCACTACCTAGCCTTTACCACCTAGGCATCTTTGTCTACTAACCCCTTTGATGATGTGGTTGAGAATCAACCTATCCAACAAACCATTACCCTTACACCATCCACCCCTACTAATGAATCCTCTACCTTGGGTACAACCCAACCATCAATCCATCATGTCCCACTTGTAGCTATAGAACCCACCACTAACATCCCCAACCTCCCCTCTATCAAACCTAGCCTATTGGTTAATACCTCTTTACCAAGCTTAGGGGTACATATCCCTTCTACCTCACCACCCATTAACACAAAGGTCATGAACACCCCCCTAATTACCAGGCTAACCATATCTCAACCTAACACAAGATCCCAATAATTACCAATATCATCTGACTTTGGTTATACCCTTATAAGGGTATATATCTACTACCCAACTGCCAATAGCTACCTATCCTTATATGTCATCTACCCACCCTCTTATTAAAATGGGGCCATATCCTAATCTCTTATAAATTATCAATATATTCTCTAACCATAATATATGCCTTATAACCCTTCAGGCACACCACATCAAATAGATTTAATGAAAATAATCATGGATAAAATGTCAACTCTTGAGTCATCCATTTTGGTAGCCCATAACATATTATCTTATGACCAAATCTGTAATGAGCCCATTCACCCTTTAGTCCCTATTAGACCTTATCCAATCCAATGGGATCATCCAAAGTTTACCAAGTTTAAAAATAGGGAAGACACCTAATAACATTTAAGAGTATTTAGGCATTATTTTTACATGATTGCCTATAATGATGTCCTATTTTTGCACACATTTCCTATGTCTCTTTTTAGCTAGACACTATACTAGTATAGTTCCATTACCAAAAATTTCATCTTATCCTTTAACCAATCAACTTAGACCTTCTTGGATCACTTCTCAATCAACATATCCAAGAAAATATCTATCACTGACCTTTATTCCATTCTCCAATTCAAGGATGAGTCTATAGATGATTTTGTGGCTCATTAGGAAGCTTGATCAACCAATTATTATTCTCCTTACCTTAGCTTGAATTGGTCAAGCTTCTTTCCCATACTTGTGCTAAGCACATTTATTCCACACTACATATCCAAATCTTAAGAATTTTTGATGAATTTTTTATGATGGCATGCAAGTTAGAGATTATGGCTATTGATGAGGGTAAATTGAAGTTATGAAACAATAAATATACCTTCAAAACCAATGAATCCTCCTCCTCCAAAGTAACTGATCAAGCTAACTCTCAGGCTAAGAATAATGGAACTATGAAATTAGTTGTCCTTAAGGCTGCCCCACCACTTATTGTCAATCAACCAAACATTCCCAATCCCTCTAACCAAAGCTTTTAGAACCCAAATGAAAACACCCAAAAATAATTTACTCCACTTGGAGAATATTATGCCTTAGTGGTGGAAAAGTTACTAAAAGCTAATATTGTATAGCTTCCACCCATCAAGCCTACCCCATAGTTTTATTCTTCTCATCTAGTGTTTTCTTGGTATAATTAAAATGACCTTTGTGTCTCTCATTGGTTAATCATACATGATGTCAACTTATTCAATACTTTGAATAATGTTATTTAAATCCTCATTGATAAGGGGAACTCACATTGGATAGCTCCAATGCCTCTCAAAATCTAGCCTTAGACATATTCAAAAATCCCTTTCCCAACCATGCCCCTATTAAAAATGAGGACACATAGGTAAAATTCTCTCATGATGCCCACATAGTCAACATGGTCCATGATACACCTACACATGAGGATCCAGCCATCCAATCTACCCACTCTTCCCCCACCTCACTTATAGAGGTAGAAGAGTCATCTTTCCCTCTAAATATTTAACTTGAGGAAGTTCCTTTTTCCCTATCCATACTCATATAAGCTTTGGAATCATCAAATTCCACCCCAATAGGCATATCTAGACAATTAAACATTCTTGATTTTCCACCTCCACTATCTACCCAAAAAAACACTACTCTTATGGATATTATTCCTAAAGGAGAAGAATTTCTATCGATACCTCCCATGGATGAGCCATTTATCTCAACCTTACTTCCCTCACCTCAATAATTCAACCAACATATCAACTAGCATCCCCAACTTACAATTATATCTCTTGCATCCACTACCCATGAAGTAAAACTAGTACACAACTTTTTCCACATTAGTGTAAAAAATGGAATTTGCCCTAAAACTAGATATTGATCAAGCTACCTTTTGGCAACATTTAGGCCTCCCTTACATCAATAAACTTGAAACTTATGTCACACCTTTAAAAAATTAATCTATCATCATTTTACCACCTCTCAAACCAATCAAAACTTCTACCAACCCCTCATCTTCCTCACCAATAGAGACAATCATACCTCAAACAAGTGAACCACAAAACAAACCTATTACAAACCTCGGTACCTTCCCCATACAAATTTTGGTCTACCTATCTCTTAAAGTGGAGTTGACCCCATCTAAACCTCTACCCAAACCAACCAAATGAGCAAAACCATCAAATAGCCACATGCCTAGAGTTTTTCCTTCTTCTATTTTACCCTCTATCTTGGGTCCTCACCCATCAACTGTACCCAAAAAGAAAATTATTTTTAACATATGTTTACCACATTTATTGGTTACACAATCCTAATTATTTTCTAACACATCAACTTTTCCCAAAATATCAGTGACTAAACTATAAACCTCAAACCCTCCATCCACTAACATGCCCTAACCAAAAGCCTTACCTAGAAATATCACTTCACCCAAGCTTTTTATTACCAAGCTTGCTACCATGAAAATTCATAGATTACCAACCAAAACAAAAACCCCTAGGCCTTTCCCACCTCTCACTAAATCTTATTTATCCATTTTTCAAAAGTTGTTACAATCTTCACACCTCACCTTACCTCCTATCAAACCATACAGCCCTCTTGGTTTAAAACTAGCTTGGTATAACAACCATCAAATCTATTACTATCACAAGACACTTGGACATGACATAGAGAACTACAAAGTTCCCTAGGCCATTATCCATTAGCTTTATGATGAGGATGATCTCTTACTAGAAGAGCTTCCCTTAACCCCTCTACCAAGGCACCCACTAGACATTTGCTAATGTGTATCAAGTCATCCACTCTCACCTCAGAATGATGGAGAACCTACCCAACCTCATATCACATCATTCCCCTCTATCCATACCATCAACATGGTCATAAAATTGCAATAAAGGGATAAATGGAAAGCTAAGTGACCATTCCATGGACGTACCCACCTACTCATCCTAAACTAAACTCAATCTAACCCTTTGCATCCTCATCTCTACCTAAAGTAACTATCTTAGGCAATTCTAAGGGAAATCCTTCTAAATCCATCAAGAGGGTCATTCTTAAACAACATCACCAAAATCTAGCTAAGACAAACCTCTATGAGCTCATTTTCACCTCACCTCACCATCTTCAAGCCATAATAGAGAATATGCAGGCTATTAAGGTTAAACCAAGAGACTCTCATCATATAGAGGCCTTCATCAACACTCTCTAACTCTCCACCCTTGTCACCTTCAAGGACTTGAAGATACATTCCATCCATCCCAAAGACCTAGATCCCCCTCTCTTTATCTCTAACCATATCAACCAAACCCATGTCAAATGGGTTATGATCGATGGAAGAGATGGTATCAACATCATCTCTTCCCATGCCTATGACTAAGTCAATCTACTAGATAATGTCATGTCTAAAACTTTAGCCATCCTTAAATCCTTTAATGACACTATGACCACTACCCTAGGCACAATTGTCCTTCATATTCATCTAGGACCTCCAATGCTCACTAAACTTTTCTATGTATTTGAAGGTGATTCTAGTACAATGTTTTACTAGGGAAACCTTGGATCCATGCCATGGCTTTTTTACCTTCCACCTTTCATCATTGTGTATAGTTTGAGCATGAATGTTAGATGGTTACCATAGAGGCAGACCCTATCCCTTTTACATCATTCAATAAGACCTATTAACCTAATGATGTTCTCCTACCTCCATCCAAAGCACCATAAAAGTTGTCACCCATAGAATTTAAAGCCATTACTTCCCTTCCTACAGAGGCATATACCAATTCATCTATTTTTTAGACCAAATACCTAGCACTAATCCCTTAGAGTCTACCTTCTAATGCCTTACCCTTGGAGAATACCATGTCGTCACCCTAGATGCCCTCCTTACTCTCCATGAATATGGGAAACTCAACCACTACCTAGGTTATGACCCCAACATTAGAGTTGTTTTCCATTTAAGGCCTTATAGCTTTCAAACTCACTTCATCCATGGGGGAATTGACAAGACACTTAACTTTCCCATTACCCAACCTTCACCTTAACCATTTGCCTCTAACTTCTCTTACTTAGATAAACCTAATTTTGTCAAACTATAACTTCACAAGTATACCTAGAAGGTATTTGGTTTAGGATGGTATGATCATGGCTTACACACATTGACCTTGATCGAGACCCGTAAGCCTCAAGAGAAACATGGCCTTGACCTCATTATACCCAACAAGTAGAATGCCAACAAACCTACCACTACCAACATCCCCTAAACCTAGGAGTGAGGATGATGACTTCATCCCACCAAATTTTTTTTCCATCAACATGATTACCCTTAGCCCCATAACTTGCCAAATTGAAGGGGAAACCATATCCATCTCTTTGATCCATCCTAAAATTATGGGAGAGGACTCCCTTACCATTAACACTATTAATTGTCAACATGATGAAGTTATTCTCACCTACCTTGGTGCACCAAATTCCTCCATACATAACTCTTTACATCCAAAAACATCAACCATGTTGAATGAATCAACCATGGACATTGACATAGGTACTCTAAACAACCCCCATGTCATCAAAATTGGCCAAACTCTCACCCTTGAGGAACTAAATGACTATTTGACCTTCCTCCATGATTGTGGTATTACATTTAATTGGTCATATTTTGATATGCCTAATATTGACCTAGCTAGTGCCAACCATAACATAGTCACAACTCATGATATAAAACCTATCAGACATAAACTTTGTTAAATGCATCTGTGCTTAACCCTCCTTGTCAAATAAGATATCTAACACCTCCTTTCATTTAACTCCATTCAACCCAAAGACTATTCCCAATGGGTTTCAAACATCATGCCTATCACTAAAGCCACAAGAGGACTACATATATATGTGGACTTTGATGACCTCAACCTTATCTACCTAAAGGATGGCTTTCCTCTACCTATCATTAACCAACTTGTTGATATTATAGTAGGCCATGAGATGTTGTCACTCATGGATGGATTCTAAGGTTATAATCAGATCCTAATTGCCCCTAAAGATTAGCACAAAATTTCCTTCATCACTCCATGGGGGACTTTCTATTATAAATTCATGCCCTTTAGCCTTAAGAATGCTAGTGCAACTTACCAATGGGACATGACATATATTTTTCACTAAATTATCCATATAATCATCAAAGACTATGTGGATGACCTTCTTGAGAAGTCCAAGCTTCATAAAGACCATTTAGCCATCCTTAATATTATCTTTAAGTGACCTTTAAATTATCACATCCACCTCAATCACAAGAAATGTATTTTTAAGGTCTTGTCAGGCAAGCTTCTTAGCTTCATTATTTCCATTCAAGGAATTGAAGTTGATCTAACCAAAATTAAATCCATCCTTAAGATGATACCTCTAACCAATCTTAAACAACTCTATATTTTATAGGGTAAACTTCAATCCATTTGTTGATTCATCTCCTAACTCTCTAATCACTGTCAACCCTTCCATCACCTCTTGGAAAAGGATCTCTTTCAAGTGGAATGTTGATTTTCAAAAGGCCTTTGATACACTTAAAGAATACCTACTATGTCCACCTATCCTTACACTTCCTAAGGACAAACAACCTTTCTACCTCTATATCTCTACCATAGACCACTCCCTAGGGGCAATGCTTGCCCATCAAGATAAACAACACAAAGAGTAAGTTTTCTATTACATTATCTATACAATGGTTGAATAGGAGACTTGGTCCAAACATACCAAGAAATTATAGCTAGCCCTAGTCTTCATGGTCACCAATATTTTCCACTACCTCCTTAACCACAAAATTTTTGTCATAACCAATATCGATCCCCTCAAATACATGCACTCTAAACCACAACAAAAGTAGCATATGGATAAGTGGCTTATTCTTTTAGCTAAATTTGACCTTGAGTTTCTCCAACAAATATCAATTAGGGGGTAGGTTATCACTGACCAATTGGATAAAGCACCCCTAGTGGACAACCAACCTCCCCCTATTACATTTTTAGATGAGTCCATCATAAGCTTATCTCAAGCAGATATCACTAATTAGGTAATCATGTTTTTATATGGTTCCAAATGTCAATGTGGTGGGGGAGCTAATATTTTCCTTAATCCCCCTTATTTATGAACCACTTCCTTTATCCTTTAAAATTAACTTTGAATTCACTAACAACATGTTTGAATACTAATCTCTAGTAATAGGTCTTCAAATTACTTTACCCTTAGGAGTTAGAATAATCAATATCTTTGGTGACTCCCAACATGTGGTCAACCAAGTTATCGACATTTAGTAGTGTAAGATTGAGGTTTTATAGTTGTATAAGTAACTAGTTATATAGCTCCTAGACTCATTCAAACATTACCATATTCAAACCAACCCATGATTTACCAATAAATTTGTTAATACCATGGCATTTTTCTTCTCACAGATCCTATCTTCACCCTCAAAATCCAAACTATCAGTCATTATCCATCACCTAATCAAGCCATCCTACACCAAGATAAACACTCCAACTATCCTTAGTGTGGAGAAGATCCTACCTGATCTTTAGTACCAACAAACCTTTAACTATGTTCAACTTAGCACAATTCCCTCTAACCTCTTCAAGAATTTATTCAAAGCACCTCTTGTTATACCATTATGGGAGGAATCCTCTACAATAGGCTTAGATGGCCTCCTATTTTGATTCCTCCATGGTATATAAGCTTCTCATGCCATCAAGGAGACACATGATCATATATGTGGTGGTCACTATAGTAGCCTTACTGTAGACAAGTACATCCTCTACTTAGGCTATTACTAGCCCACCCTTGACCAAGAATATTATGATTATGTGAAAAAGTGTTTCAAATGTCAACAACATGCTAATTTACATCATGCACCTAGTAATAGCCTTCATGTGTATGTAGATTTTTGGCCTTTTTCACAATGGGTTCTAAACCTTATTAGTGAAATCAACCCCCACTCTTCATAATAACATCATCCTATCATTGCCATATCTAAATATTTTACCAAATGGGTAGAAGATATTCCTGTTATCTTAATGAAAGCAAAAAATATTATCGAATTCATCACCCATGATATCATCTATCATTTTGGTGTTCCCCATAAGATCATCATCGACAATGACAAATATATCAAAAATAAATTAGTTTAGGGCCTTTGTGATGTATTTGATTTTACACTTAAATTTTCATCATCTTATCACCCATAAGCAAATAGACAATCCAAATCCTCTAATAAAACCCTTAAAAACATGGTTACTAAAATGGTCAATGCCTCAGGTTGAGATTAGCACTTTCACATCCCCTTCACCCTATGGGCATATCTTACTAGCATCCAAACCCCCACTAGTGCTAAACCCTTTTCTCTCATATTTGGATCCAAGGCCATCTTGCCTCTTGAAATCTAAATACCTTCTCTTTGCATATCTTTGTGTGACCTCATTTTGGAAGATGATTACCTTCAAGAATGATTAGCCCAACTTGAGATAATCGATGAGCATCATTTATCTATCCTTTCCCATCTTCATGTCTATCAAGAATGAATCAAATGAACCTATAAAAAACACCTAAAATTTTGAGAATTCAACATTGGGGATCTTATCCTCAAGGAAAATTAACATGTCACCAACATGGAGTAAAGCAAGTAGGGTAAATTTTCTTTCAATTGGCTTAGACCCTACATCATAATGTATAATTATGGACTAAGATCTTACCAATTATCCTATTTTGAGGAAAACCTAAAATGTGGGCCTCTCAACACTTACCATCTATATAATTTCTATTATTAGCAAAAGGAAATCATAATCACCATTTGTCTAACTGAAGCTCATTCCTTACATACCATATTCATCTCCCTCTTTTTAGGGGCAACTAATTAAAACTGAATCATGTGATTATCTATCACAATCAAATCCTACTATTAAACTTTGGGTATCATGGCTCTACTAAAGGCATGATTTTCATAATGTTTCCCCTCTCTTTAGAGAGTGGTTCCTATGGTTATTTTCACCTATACCATGTTCACCTACTAAATTTTATGTTTGCTTAGTTTCTCCATTATAAAGGTAATCCATTGAGTCTGTATATGAAAGTCTATGTCAAATAAAATCAAAAGCAAAATTCAATAAAACAAATCATGAGTCAACCCTAACATCTATAGATTGTTCCTCTAAAGTATAGTTGTTGAAAATAATTATAAATTTCAAAAATGTAAGGTGGACTACTCCCTAGAAGGACAACTATCAAAAGCATTTATAACATAAACTTAGACCACACCCTTGAAGAATGGCTACGTAAAATATCTGTCAAAAGATAGAAAATTATGGAAGCTTCCCACATTGATCAGCTTCCCTAACCCTAAATAAAAAGTAATATAGCAAAAGATCCTCAAGCAAAAACAAAAGAATTTTAAAAATTGTAATCAGCTCTCTTATCAGCAATAATCTTGGAAAGCCACAATCAACTCTCCTTAGTAGACTTTCCACATCGATAAGTCTACACTTTGTATATGAACATAGACTTCTCTTTACTAACTCTTTGGAAATCTTATAGAAAAGGGATACTAGTCTTACTAAAATTTCTAATTTCACCCATTCTCCCTCCACATATTCATAACATTATGAGCTTATTTGACACATCATGATCAAGATACCTCATTGTCAACATTGAGCATGATAATATAAATCACTTTAAAAGTTTATCTTCATTAAGATAATCCAATTTTAGGGTTTCATTTTAGTCCTTGCCCTTCAAAAAGGCATTATATTCTTTATTCAGAGGTGTTACCCCTAATGATTCTACTTAGTCTCCTTTACATCTAGTTTGTTGTTTACTTACTTCTTGTGTTTACATTCTACCTCTATTATCATGTAAGATAAACATTGCATCCAAATAATAAATATCATCTATCATATAACCACAATATACATAATCTATTTCTCTATATGGGAATCACATGAGCACCTAACTAACTAATTAACACATCACATAAAATCATTTGAGAGTAATATAAGCATCAAATCCAAGGAATTACATCATAACACATTAAAAGGATCTTTTATCAATAATTATACACCAATCCATAACCATATACATCCATGAAATCAATAAAACAAAAAACATGAGTATCTTGCTAAAGCATCACATGCCTATACTACATAAAACCATAAACTATAGTCATAAAACACATCACCACATGACATAATCCATAAAATATCCATGATAACATTAGTATATTAGTAATGGTAAAACTCAGAGCGTCATATACATTGATAAACATATAATACATCATAATTTCAAAATATACAATGTCATAATAGATCTCTCTCAACCAAAAAATATACATCTAACTACATCAACATGTAGGTCAATATACAAATCATCTATATATGTATATTATGTATCTATGAACTTGGAACACTCAGGCCACTATCACTCCCCCCACCTATCCCTATAATGTCATAATCTAGCCCTTTAGCATGGCCACCTATCCTTGTAAACTAACTATTTGATCCTAGGATACTGTTAGGGCTACTACTACCTATGGGTCACCTTACACCTATACTAGCACTAGATTGATATATATGGGTTGGTGGCCACCATCACCCCTTCTAAAATATAGTGCAGTGTACCTCCCATGGTACCAAGCTACATAGCCATTAGTGATGCTTACATCACCAATCTGGCCCCCCATTAATAGCTCCTCAAAATCATGTGTTATATATACTAGTTAAGGCTTAAGAAGTAGAAACTTGACCTAATATCTCCTATATTTAGGGGTGTTAGGTGGAATGCCCTATATTAGGCCAAACTATCTCTATACCTAATCAAATGAAATTATCTCTATCTCCATCTCTCTCCTCTCATATACTCCCTCCATCTTTATAGCCCTATGGAGTGGTACCTAAATCTTGCCCACTATGGCCACCCAACATATGGTCACCATGTAACATCCCCTAGAAATAAACCCTTCAATCTATCAAAAATCCACTCAATATATTTGGCTCCACCACATGCTCTTATGTAAGCTACAACTCTCTTCTAGTGCATGAAACTAGAAACTTAGTCAGTCAGTGCATGTGTATCATCTAGTAGCCCCAGGGGTCTCAATACTTGAATGTGTTTAAAATCCTAGTAGTACAAAACAAGCCCCATTCTCAATCTATAGTGCTAATGCACTTTGAAACCCCATAGCTCCCTATAAATCTACACAAGTAACACCTATACCCACCTAAACATGGTCCTCCCTAAAAGCATCTCTCCTAAGAGTCCAAGTAGAAAATAGGGGAAATGACCACTAGCTAAATATGGAAACATGAAGCTCATCAATGCCATCATCATCATCATAGTTAAACACATATCTCCAAGTGCTCTCTAATATAAGGGGCCACAACCAAACCTACCAACATGAAACTATTAATCTATTTGATCATCACCATATATGAGCTCCATATAGTAATCTCTCCCCACACTCTCTATGTGATATATTAGATCCCCTTACATAGGTAATCTATTAATCATAGAAACATACTCTAATAGAATATTAATCTCTCTTTTTAGTAGCCAAAATTTATTTTTCATGGTGTCCCATCTCTTGATGACTGCAACAAATATGATAAGGTCATAAGGTACATGTTGATAATGGTGCATCATGCCTAATCTAATAACCTCCATGTGTTACCACTAATTTTTTGTCATCACATCATGTACCTTAGTAAAGAGCCTAGGGACTTGGTGTCTCAGTTAGATCTATTCTCATGCCTATAAAACAACCATGTGAGTAAGCACACTTGGTTTTCCTAATCGAGCTCAGTACCAACATACACCCAAAATTTTCAACCTATTCCAAACTAACCTATCACACCCACACCTAACCCTCTTCAAAAAACCACATAATACAACCTACCTCCTTGACACCTTTTCCTAAATCATCCCAACCCATCATTCATACAACACACCTAACCCCCTTCAATAACTTAGCACCCATACCATCTATTAAACAAGACTTTAAAAAAAAATCTTTTTCATTATTATCTATACCTTTAAAAATAAATATAGGTTTAACACTCTTCCATTAATAGGTTGACCACCAATAGTTGGACCAACCATCAATGGTCCCCTATAAAGCCTTTATTCTTTGGCTTGATTATCAATGATTGGTAGACTATCGATGGTTAGGCTCAGAACATTGATGGTCAGTAAGTATGACCTCCAGTGGTGAAGCCCTAAATCTTACCTTCCCCAAACCCTAGAAAAATCATACTAAACCTACCAAAAACATACTTAAGCCTTCTACCCTTACCAAGCCCATATAACCATTCAATTGACCAAAATAATAAACACATTTACTAATTTATCAAAAACCTTAATCTAGGGCAACACCCCCTAAACACAAATAAACTAATTTTTTAACATAATTACACTAGTACACCCATTCATTTTTATGTAACTTAAATAATCATCAATTTTAAAAACACCTCCCACCTTATTTCATGAGAGATACCATGGTCGAAGCCCAGGTCTCTCTACCTATTCACACCTCCTCTACCATCCATCTCCATCAATGCAGGTACAAATCACAAGTCCCCACAACATGGTTACCTTAGTCAAATTATAGTCCCAAAGCACCACAGTAATGAATGAAAATCTTAGTAGAGTAAAAAACATGTAGTGAAAGTGATAAATGATGAAAATTACATTTTACTTTCACTTTTTATCTTTTTTACCCTTTTAGGGTTTCCCTTTAACCATTGATATTTAGGGTGACTATCGATGAGAAACCCTTTTGGCCCCTAACTATTGATAGTCATCAGCCCATATTTTTTTCTTTCACATTTTTTAACAAAAACCAACCTAAACCTTCTCTTTATGGGATCAAAAACATTACCCTTACCATATGACAAATCAAACCTTTCTTGACCAACCCCATTTGACCATGTCTACCTTAACACTGGCCATTATACTCATGCATTTTTAGCACTTAATCATATATTGTGCACAATCTTGGCAACCTATTCACCTAAGAATCAACCTCAACACTACCCTTTGAGTAAGAACTAAATTTGACCTAAATTTGTTGCAAGGTGTTAAATCCCCTTCACCATGTAGGTAGTGTCTACTTGCCTAGTGTATGTGGAGTTAACTTAGTTATACCCCAACCCACCCATTTTCACACTTCCACCTTGACAATGATCCTATTACCTAAACTATGCACATGTATTATGATGACTTTGCCTAGGTCAATTTGACTATACTGACTGACCTTGCCAGGTTACCTACTTGTATTTTTACACCACCTAGTGTAACAACTAGATCATTTGTGTTTTCATAGGATTAATTCCTACCTCAAACACCCATTGCACATTGACCCATTTAGTGTTTTCATAGGAACACTTCCTACCTTAGATACCTAGTAAAACACTAAATCTACCTTGGATACTAATAGGTGTATCCCACACCATGCCTATAGTAGTCACATGATATATTGGTCACTTTTCATCTTCACACCAACCTTATTATTTATTAACATTAGCAAATTTAGTCTTTTCATGATCTACCCTATCACACTTAGTCATTTTATATTTACATATGGTGCATCTCACCCTACCACCTATAACTTATCAAACCTTGACTCAATTTTGTTTAACCTCATCACATCCCAATTTGAGGGGGAATAACTCCTCCTAACTCAGGACAACCTTGGCCTTATCCAACTTCCATTTTTTTTTATAACTTGTTGATTCAATCCACACAATAAAAAGGGGCAAAATGTAGACACCAAAATTTTGCACATCCATTTCTAAGTGTCATGACCCATAGTAAACCCTTCGGACATTTTTTCTTACATACACCTATTTTCATTAGTTTATATTTAATAATATTAAGCATGGCTTGTTAGGCTATTTTGATGTTTAGCTTTGGCCATTGATAGTCAAGATAACCATTGATGATCAGCCCAACTATCGACGATTAGGCTCAATTACCTAACCTTCTACATGCAAACTACTAGCTACCTTTTTTAAATATAAGTCATCAAAACCTCCTTGTGAGGAATTGCATGGATGAATTATATTTATAACCCCAATAACACTCCCTTTTGAACCTTTAGCCCTTTATTATAAGAAGGAGAGAGCTATAAGAGCAAAAGGATCTACAATTATTATCAAGAGCTCAAGTACTCAGAGTTTTATTTTGTAGGTCAACCAACATCATCCATGTTATCAAGCCATTTTGTTAATATCAAACTTTCCATTACCTCTCAACCAAAATTTTGAGCACCATTACTCTACCAAAATTAAGCCAAATCTTACATATGGGTAAACTATGCCACCTACTCATCCAACCCCCTTATGGTAAGACAAGCTATTATTTGTTACTATTCATGTGTTTTATTTCCATTTTGCAATCAATTTAGCCTTTTATTAACCCCCAAAATTCATATGTGAATTGTATCAATCTGTTATTGATCAAACCCAATTTTGGACATAGTCAAACATCGATGGTCAGCCCAACCACCAATAGTTATGCCTAACCACTGATGGTCAACCCAACTGTTGATGGTCACCTATGGTATAAAAATCTAGCAAGCTAATTTCACCTCCTTTTCATAACCCAATTCACTTTTTGGAGTTTTTGATCATTTATAGACCCCTATCAGACCTTCTCAACCATACTTTGACCCACTAACACTATCACTAATTAGTTTATCACTAATTTCTAGCATATCTATTTATTAAGTAATTATTGTTATCATTTTTAGTACCTTTTGATCATTATGTAATTAATTTTTGTTTTATTAACTTAATTGTTCTAAAACTAGGGATTGACAACCCTTAAGGAAGCTCTCACTTCTAGGATCTAACTAGCGCTAGGCAATCTACCCAGCTATTTGTCTAACCCATAAATTTGCTTTGGTGATTTCTTACATACAGGTCATCCTCCCAAGACAAAGAGGATATATTCATAATATTTTTATTCAATTCACACTAAAAAGGTAAGAAAAAAAAGTCATGGATGTGGATACTAGAATTCTGCATATGCATTTCCAAGTGTCATGACCCCTAGTAGACCCTTCAAACCTTCTTTTCTTACCTAGGACTATTTTTAATAGAGGTGGAAGAGGCTCACAATAATGTGGGTAGTCTATAAATATTGAGGCCCATTTTAAGGATACTAAGGGTTAGCATAAGGCTCATAGGGGTTATGATAGGGATGATAAGGAGGTGGATAACATAATTTTTCTCTATATTCTACCATAACTCCTAATGAAACATATATAAAACAACATGAATAAACAAGAAATCATCCTTACCTCTAAAATAATGAATTTATGATTCATTTGAGCTTCAATATTGACTATGAATCTACTAATGTGTGTTTGGAGCTTCTTTAGATGACTGTAAATGCTGCAAGTGAGTGTCATTTACTTCTAGATGTCCTCCAAGGATTTCAAAGCATGATTCAAGGAACTTTAAATCTCATCCCACTAGGCATGCCATAACTATTAGCTACCCAAGTTTCACCATTCTTGAGGAATTCTATTCAAATCCTCCCTAAACTTGGACTAACATGGGATTGACCTATATTTTGTGGGTTACCTGTTATCTATGCCAAACCTCTAGTTTTATGGTGTTATCTCCCTTGATTTGTCACTTGAATTATTTATCTAAGACCTAAATATATTGGGATTAAAAGGGTAAAAGGATTACATAAGTAAATCTACACTAAAGTGTGGTGATGCACCTAAATTATCTTTTCATTCACTCATTCAACTTGAACTCTTATCAACACTAATGGACTAATAAACCACTAAACAATCATCTTCATGAGATCCTATACAAAATTGTTTCATGTGGAGGCTATATAAGGTGAATATAATGTAAAGGTCATGACAAACAAGACTGTTAGGATACTCTTACCAGTCATGTCACACTTTAAACCCTATCACCAACACTTCTACACTCCACATAACTTACATAAGACACCTTTTTGACATATAAGTGAATAAGGACCTATAAAGAAGGGAAATCCATCACATTTTCATTTCAAAATAAGTATGAATACACTATATGACATCATGAAAGAGTTGTAAAATTTTATTGATTAATCAAAGTAGGTGTACAAGTACAAACACTAGTAGAGTTTCTTCATACTAGCCTAAGGGATAAAATATAAGGACTAAAGCCCTCAATATATAGTATAAATGGGGAGAGGATAAGGGGAAAATTGCATGGAGGAGAGGATAATGAGTCATTAATTATCATAATCAACTCAATCCTATAGTTACAATAGTTACACAATCATAGTAGGCTCCCTCCATACTTTGATACCCTTTAATTATCCCCTTAGGCATTGAGATGGGGTGAAGTGGAAGATGCTCAGTTAGAACCCTTCAAGGTAAATACATGCTAAAAAATCAACAACTCATTTATATGGTAGTTAAAACATGAATGGAGTACACTTAAGTCACCATAAACATATGATAGTCCATCCTTTTCTTAAGCATATTTGACAAAGTCAAGAATCTACCCCCACCCTCTCTATTATGACCATTGAGATTTTATTTCCCCCTTTAATTAATTAGTTACATGGTTTTATAACCTACAATAACTCTCTTCAATATCTCCATACCAAATTTGAAGTTTCTTGTTGATTAAGTAGGCTAAGTAGGCATAATAACCTAACTATTAGTGTTTGGCAGCCATGAAAGACCTATATAAGAGCTTGAGAACCTATATATGGATGATTTTTAGGTCAAAAAAAATCCTTACATCATAACATGAGACATTTTCATAGATAAACACCTATAATTTTGTCATAATCGTTGACTAGGTCAATCTAACTTCCATTATTACAGATTAGGTAATTAGAATGGTCATATGGTCACTTATAGACACGGTTTTTATCATTTAATGGATTGAGGAGATATAATAGGTGTTTAACCTTTCCTCCTAATGATTGGCATGTCTCAAAACAATTCTAAATCTCTCTTTTGTCCCTTTTCTTGGAAAAGTATGATTTTATGACCACTGTGTATAGATTATGTATAGTTAGGTACCATGACCAAGTCATCCTCTAAGTTAGCTTTATGTTCTAGGTACTTTTTAGGTGATTATATGGTGCTAGGATGCCAAAATATTAAGATTTCCAAAATTGGGTCTGCTTAGGGTTTTAAAGAGGTTTTGGGTTTCCAGTAATCTTAGAAATGATTCATATAGTATGGACCCCTAAATTAAAAACTCATACCATGGATTTTAAGTACATGGGACCCTTAAAATTCTTGGACAATATTGGGATCCCATGCAAGGAGTTTTCCAAGATAGGTACATAGAGAAGTTGGCTTGTATTCCTCTATAGGTAGTTAGAACATGCTAACATTATTAACCTTTGTTTATAAATGTGGGCCTTTCATTCTTAAAATATTTAATTAATCTCAATTGTATTGGGGTCCTTAATTCCCACTAAGAAAATTTCATTTGAACCCTTCTGTGGTGAAAGATCCAAGCACATGAACAGAGGCTTTAAAGGACTATCTAGGACTATGTGCTTTGAGCTAGTTCTTTGGATCTAAATTGACCTTATTTATGATTTTCATTACTTTAATCTCATTTTTTGGATCTAAGTCATCCTCTCACACCTTCTCTTAGTAATTAGATTGTTGAGGGAGAGTCTGAGAGTGCCTTCACGTGTTGTGATCCTTCTAGGCCTTAAGATAAACTTTTAGGCCAAATAAGCCTAAATTATATTTAAGGGTCTAGATCACTTATAGATTATTGGGACTGATAAATCCATCATAATATATCCTACTCACCTACTTTAAACTTTTTACAACTACCCTTAGTCATCAAAATTCTATTATTCTTACACAATCTTATATGGTTATCTATAGGGTTTGTATGTAGGTAGGATGGGAAACCCTAAGGTTTGGGTTTAATGTCTTCTAAATCAATTGAGGTTTCTAAAACTTCCAAATTATTTTTAATATGTACAAAATTCCTCATATTCAAGTATGTTTATCACTCTATCAATCACTCTAACTGTCAGATGTCCTAATTCATAAATATAGGCTTTTATAGGTCTATCCTCTTTAGTTATCCCTCAAGGGCACTTTGACTTGAATTCTGGGTGTTATCACATAAATGAGTATATTAAAAACCTTACCTATTATCTCTCATTTACTTATAACCATTTATTAATTCTAAAATCTTTGTGTTATTTCTAAACCTTTAAATAGTGCACCTAGTCTCATCATAGGTTGATATCAAACTAGGGTCTATTTGAGACACAATAATGAATATAATCACTAATTATATACCCTTTATAATAGCATTAACATAATTAATTACCTACAATTATCATATATAAAAAAATTTAAAGCCTAACTACACCCTTAAATGCTTCAAATCCATAAACTTCCTCCATAACTATTTATATTTAGTTGACTGAGGTCTTGACTATGTGTAGGTATGACTGTATATCTCATGGTCTATTGGGTTTATCATGAACATTATAACCTCTCTTAAACATTTAATTGGTTGAATTATTTAATCAAGCTTCAAAACTCCCTCACTCACTATGTTCCTTGTAGGCCACTTGTAGATAGCTAATAAGGGTTATTAACTTAGCCCATTATTCTTTTATCTGTCAATAACCTAATAAGAGATCTAGATTCTCTTCATTCTTGTCTATATTCCATCTTATTTGAAATTAGAGAAATATTTTGTTTATTATTTTTTAATAAAAATAAACCTTAAGATTTACTATTTTAGCTTGGTTTGTACATTGAGTTGGTGTTGGTTTGATTAAAAGAGGGCATGTAGGCCACTTTTTATAATGTATGCTACAAACCACTTCATTCAGCCTTTGAATATACTAACACTATTAACCATGATGTTTTAATTATCACTATTTGATTATTCATAAGGCACCTATCAAGTATAGGGTCACCTTAAATTCTCCTATCTCAAAGAGATTTATGGAAATCCTATGAATGTAGGTCTCTCCCTTGGGATATTAACTTTAAATCAACCTAATGATCATGTTGAGAAGATATTGAATCAACCCTTGTACCAATCATGGGTTTATAATTATCTATTCACTTTAAGTTATTCATTAAGGTCTCAATGTTCTTATTGTCTTGCATTTGGTTGATTTCTTCTTAACATGGTTGCAGTTATTCATGAGACACCTCTATATGAACTAAGTATGATGTGGAGCACCTATGGAGTGATGATATTGAATAAGTATACATACCTCATAGTTTCATTTGGATTTTTTCTTCCATCTTCTATTTGTCTTTTCATCTATTTGGTCACCTCCATTTCAATCATAACATTCCAAAAATATTATCAATCGGTGATTTTTATCTTGAATATTATATGTGTTCTTTTTATTTCTTAGTATATATATGACCCATATAGTTCTATCCTTCCATGATATTATTGTTTTTGGGGGCTACAAGGGGTGTATAGACCTATCTCACATAGTTTATTCCTAGAGGAAAGGGTATATGGGTGAATTAGAATGATTTTGGGGTATTATGGAGTTGAAGCATGAAAATAGGGTTGAGACAGAATGAAAAGGCAATGAAAGCAACATGGAATGGCAAGTTATGAGTATTTAATGAAATGAAGTTTCATCTAACATGAACCTTAGAGATCCTAAAAAATATACCTATGCAAACATATCATTTTGAAGGTATAAAAATGACATATATATTCAAAACATGAAATCTAGGATTCTCTGAGAAACCTTAATATTTGATAAGAACCTTAATCTTTTATAAACTAATGGAGTGAGCTTTGGAGGAAAGGAGATAAGATTTTAAGCATGTGAGGCTACCATGGAATCTAATAAAAATTTTCATAGGGATGTGATGATGATCTTCCATGACTTCAACACCTCATTTCATGTTCTTAGACTATGTTTTGAAGGTTTTGATGGTACCAATGAAAAATATATATTGTTCACCACACAGTGAACATGAGATGCATATGAAACTTTAATGAAGTCACCCTTTGAAATGATGAGAGGCCATTGTGAAAACCAATCTTGAGGGTCATGGGAAATTTTGTATCACTTAACCAACCCTTCAACACTATCAAATCCTTCTATATAAATCGCTAAACACTCTATTTGTTATCCAAATATACTTGCAGACTACATACTATGTCAATTTTGAATGTTTTTTGGTTCCACAAGCTCACATGTGAGAGGAAAAAATTAAAAATTCCATGAGAGGCTCTTTCAAGAGATAAGTAAACATTATCACTCATTGGTTTGGTTAGACAATCTAAAAACCCACCAAAACCATTATGTTCCATTTGGCCTATGCAGATGAGGATAGTGACTAGATCACTCCACTTCTATTTAATTATAGAGATTATGGGACTAAACCTAAAAAAATGACCATGACTATAAGGTCAAGGGACCCCTTTCCAAGAAAGCTAATGAAGAGAGTAGAATGGTTTTAGACTTGTTTTAATTCTTCTGATCTTGAAACTTCTTCCATACATATGCACTGAAATTCCTTGTATTACTTGACTCTCCCTTTGTATGGACTGACCATAAAGTTCCATTAAAATTATAAAAAACACCTAAAAACACCATTTTTTCATCATGTTTTGCATGATTTGACATTGAACCAACATTTTAGGGTAAAGAGGGGGAAAAGTACAAGTCATATGACATTTCAAATTGATGGTACAACACAAGGAAGTTGAAAAGACACCTATTATCATGTGGGGCCCATGTGGATAATAAGTAGTTGTAAATGGGTCTCAAAATGGGCCTTTAAGGATATGAAATGTATGGTGGAGGAAAATATGGAATGAAAAAGGCCTTTTCAAGACCCCTTTTAATGCAGTTTGATCAAACACTTTCACCTCTCTAAGGAATTTAAAGAAAATAAACTCATATGAAGTGACTTGAGGGCTATATGATGATTCAAGATGGATGATGAAGGTTTGGAAAGGCTTAAATGAATAAACTAGGGATAGTGATATTGAACACACCAATAAGAATTCACATTATGACCTTAAACAATGTCTAACACCTTCACTAGGCCAAAATATCTTTAAACTCCTCAAATAGGGTTAAGATCACTCATTTGGACTTTTCAATACTTATTGATAGTCATCTCTCTCACTCCAAGCTCACTATGATCACTATCAACTCACTAGAAGACTCAAGAAACTTATGACACATGAATACACAAGTAGACCTTATGACACACCATGACCAATGCTATAAGGCATATAAGAGATATTCATGAGATCATAATAATCTCAAACATTATATATAAGCTAAATCGGGGTCTTATGCAAGATTTTTATGGTAAGGGTTGACATTTGACCTTATGAGGCATAAATGTCAACACTAATTTCAAAGATCAAATAAGGAACCAATGAACTTATTAATAAATATGTCTTGAGGTACAAGATAATGTTGAATAAAATTACCAATCCAATGGTGGATAAAGAGCTTCAATAAATCTTGAAGAAAATTTTGCTTGCCCCATTTCATTAGTCCATTGTTTTCAAAAAGTTTAAATATTTTGATGAATTATGGCATATTGTTCATGATCATCAAATGAAAAATATCTCATTAAACAAAATTAAGTATGTAATGAATGCACTAACTACATATAATACCAGGTTTACAATCAAACTCATTTATAAGTTAAAACCAATAAAACCTAAAAAATAATTACTATAGTTAATGTAGTGTCACAATAACCTAAGTGAATTGTAATATATAATGCACAAAAGAGATAATTTTCATTCTTACCCAACTCTCCAACTTCACTAATTTTGAATATTATGAATTTTCACCTCATATCTCTCCCTCATCTTATATATGTTGATATGATTTGAACTCTAATCAAGGAAAATGATGCAAATTATTATTTTTACTATCACCAAGGTCCTATGCATTCTACAAACATGTGTTTTACTTTGAAGTACAAGATCTAAGACCTTATCTATGATCAAAAATTTATATTTGATGATCCTCCAAATGAGTTAGTTTCACAACCTCATGGTCAACAATATCGTAAGATATTTACAAGACCATTATAAGAAGTAACCAAAAGTAAAAATACAATATAATTCATATCCTCCCCCACCACATTATGGAAACTCATTATATGGGATTATTTTTACCTATACATGAAATATAGATCTCATGATTCAAATATCTATTACTTTTGATGATAGTGAGATTGTGAATGATGAATCAGATCTTAACTAATTATTCATTTAAGAATACCTTGACCACCAACCTATACATAATTTTATGGTTGATAATGGTGCTATCAAAAATGTTTACAACATGACATTACTTATGAATTTAGGTTATACATGTGATGATTTATATCCTTTGACTAAAGTGGTTAGAGCATTTGATGGAACTTCACAATAGGTCTTTTATGGCATTGACTTACCTTTATAGATTGGTCTAACATATGTGGTCACTAAATTCTTAGTTATAACATACATTGGAGTCTTTAATATGTTACTGGGATGACCTTGGATACATACACTACATGTTGTACCTTCTATAATGCATGGGTGTGTTAAATACATTCATTTTAATAGGGAAATTATAATTTTTAGAATTCCATATGAACATACAATTGAACAAAAAAATATTATACCCAGCTAGTTAACTATAACACCTAATAAGGTTAATCCTCATTGAAAGGGTAAGAAATAGACAATCCCATTTCTTAGACAACTATTACTTGAGATGCATTTGAATTAGAGCTACCTATTAGATTCTATAAAATCCTCATCTACTAATACACAACATATTCATTCATCTAGATCAACTAAACATGTTACTATTTCTACTATTCTAAATAAACCATAAAGAACTCAATGATGCGTTCCATGAACCCCCATTCCTTTTATTATTTCCTCCCAACCACATAATCATATTATATGATGAGAGTCATTGTATCCTCTTAATTTAATCAAACGAGTCATGTTGATGTCATATTAATTCAAGGTCAATTTCCAATGACAATCATCATTAAGGTATTTATTATAGTGGCTAATAGTTTTATGTTTGGGGAGATTTATGGATCATTTACTCCTAAATATCTAATATAATTACTTGAACTGAAAACTAACATATTTATTATATATCAAACATATTTATTGAGTATAAATTATTGTAATGGAAATGCACTTTGCTAAAACTGAAAATGCTTTTGAAAAAAACACACTTTATAAAATTTAAATTGCATTATAGTAAACATACATTTAATATATTTTCATAAATTTAAAGTGAATAAAAATTAAAAATACTTTTAATCTAAGTTTCTAAAATAGAAATTATCGTTAAATATAAATTATTGAAATAGAAATGGATGAAAGTAATCTTGATTGGAAGACACATACATAAACACACATACATGTAGGTTTTAACATATAACATAATATTTTGCATAAACGAATGAATAATAAAAATGTATACCTATATAAACATATAAATAGCATAATATATCTTGATTCCTTGATTGAGTGGGCCCTTAATTTCCCTTGGAATATGGTTACAACAACACTATATTTAGGCGAATGTTATGTAATCAATTTTTCATTAACTCTCATGAAATAATTATAATCTATATATGCTTTATAACTCTTAACAACATATTTTTCAATCCATGCTATATATACAACTAAATCAGCAGGAATAAGTTTTTTACATATCACAATGTTTTTACAATAGTTGATAAAAATAGTGTACTTACCAATATTATGACTAACTAGAATCTTATTTATCAAGAAATAAAATATTAAAACCTCTTTCCATGTTTCAAAATTTGTGGAACATTATTAATGTAAATATACATGTGGTATTCTTGGTTGTTTCAAGTTACAAAATCTTATATAGTTATAAATATATTCATTCTAGTAGCTGATATTCTCCATAATATTCATAACTATATTTTAAGAGAACATGATATAAATATTATGTTCTCAAAATAGGAATATTATCTTTGGTAGATTTATTCATGAACATTGGAAATGTCCCAAAAATATGTTTGAATGCTTATGGTCAAGCATGCCTAGTTTATACAATGATGCATATGCATAAAAAAACATCCTTTGTCAATCTCTTAGAGGTCACAAAAACCTATATGGGTAACTCTAGAGCTACTATAAACATATCCAAAGATAGACTTATGGAATCTAGAGACAAACTAATGGAATATAGATCTAACTTAAGGATCACTAAAGTAGGTCCATCATGCCTTTGAACTAATCCTTAGAGTAATTCTTAATCATCCAAAGAATAGTACCTGATTATAGTGCATATATATGTCCTACATATAAAACTAGTGACTTTTATGCAAAAGGTTAGAATGAAGTAGTGAAAACAAGAAACATTAACTCAAATAAAAATTTCAAGTTAAAAGTCATTTCTAATTTAGATTAGTAATAATTTATATAATGCAATATAAATACACACAAAAGGAAGGTTATTTTTAGAGAAAATGATGTTATTTATCAAATATAATGAGCCATTTTATGGATTCATCATTTACATGACACTTTACCTTTTACAAGATTGCTTTAAAATTAAGATCCTTTATGTTCTCTGCTAGATACAATATCTACCAACTTCTTGTTGAAGTCATAAATTTGATATTAGGTATCCTAGTGTAGATTTAGTGTGATAATATAACCATTGTATGTTATAAATTGAGTTTAAAACCTCTCAAATTATTCATCTTCTAGAGCCATTATATTTTTCCATGAGGGCATATGAATGACAATCAATAATGTCTTATTTTTCATGCCAAACTATTAAAGTCCAATTTTTTTTATCAATTTGTTGTATCAATGTTATGAAAAATTTAGATCTCTTGAAGCACCATTTGAGGTTTTTGGATAATTAGCCTCCCTTTATTTCCAATCAATACTAAATGTATCCCATATTTGATCACAAGTAGTGAGGGTAGTAGGAAAATAATGTTGAGAATATTACTCAAAATGAGATATGCATTTCCTTAGTATGAATTGGTGGTGTTCCCTTATCTTAGGGATATATAAAAGACCTTGAAAAGCTACTAGTAACTTTCCTTGGCTATGGAAGTTAGGCCTCATATATAGACCAATAATTTTGACCTAAAAAAATATTGTTTTTTCTTGTCCCTCTAAACAATCTAATTTTATAAGGTGGATATTAAATATTTAATCTATATTTCTCATAAAAACTAGTTATTTAGGAAGGAATAAATGTGCCCTATGAGAAAATAACATAAATATAACTCACATAAAATATTATTCTATTTATGGGTACTAGTATGATAATCTTCCATAAATTCCTTATCATCTTCTAAATCATGAGGTATCCCACATGAAATTCTTAGAATTTTCCATCTATTTAACTTATCTTAGAGAAAGAGACCATACCCAAAGTTAGTCCTTATACAAGCCAAAATTTTCATTCCTAGTTCAAAAGTTCCTTAGAGGGTGGATTCCACTCTTTCCTTTTGTCTTCTCTCTTCCTCAAGATCTTTCCTTAACTTCCTAGTTTCTACCCTGACTTCCTTTGAAGTTTGACAAGTTTCTTCCAAAGTGGCCACCATGTTGACATATGATAATTTTGTTTATAAACCTTGGTCTACTCATTATTTAGGTTCTATTACTCTTACTTTTAACAAATTTATTTCACCATCTTTATCAAAATATTGAACCTTAATTTCTTCTAACTCTTTTTTCAAAGATAATATAATGTCTTCCTTACCTTGTAATTTCATTTTGAGGAAGGCTATATCTTCTTCTTGTTGTCTTATGATGTCCTCATATCTTAATAGATTCATAGCCTACTGCATTTGTTTTTTTTATCATGGCTATGAGAATGATATTCTTCTTTTGTCATTGGATTTTTTTATTGTGTATTGGTGGCTTAGAGGAAGATGAAATGGGATCTTCTTTAGCTTCCTCAATGGATAATACTTCTACCATGGCTACCAAATCCTCAATACCAACTAAGTCTTATTCCATGATACCTTATTCATCAATTTTTTCTAATGTCTCTATAACTTTAGCAGGATGTCCTTGGTTGATATTACCAAGAGTCTTTGTATCACATTTGTTCACATCATCCTCTTCATGCATGATTGCTTTCCTTATTATTTTTGGTAAGGTTTTTAATTTTTAATCCTCCCTTTGATTATTATTTATTTCACTTCTCATAAATACCCTAGATTCTGATATATTTGAATTTTCCTCTCATTCATCAAAGATATCCATGTTAGGTACTTGGGTGGTGGTTGTCTCTAGAGTTTCCTCAAAGCTTATCCTA
Source organism: Torreya grandis (assembly GCA_037957365.1). Lineage (NCBI taxonomy): Eukaryota > Viridiplantae > Streptophyta > Pinopsida > Cupressales > Taxaceae > Torreya > Torreya grandis. The sequence goes on from JARHVA010002627.1 coordinate 2,227,912, forward strand.
AATGTTACTATTTTTTTTATTTATTATCACTTACTCCAAATATGGATATTTACTATAATTTACCTCTTTTGTTTAAAATATAATCATAAGGGAGGAGTACAAAGGCCTTATCTTTATTCTTCAATTTGTCCTTCATAATTCTTCCCATGAGGATTCTCATATTGTGCTTAAGAAGTGATGTTGGAAAATGAGTTGGATGAGACCATGATGTATAATAAAGGATAATACTTTCACATGCTTGTATTCCATAACTTAGATAACTCCATAGATAAATTTTGGAAAATTTACCCTCTACTTAAGGTTATGCAATCCCTATTTCAGGTGGGTAATAATTCTCATGGCATCACACCTAAGAGAGTCATACTAACCATCACATGTAAATATTTTGATAACCAAAAATGTTTTCATTCTCTATGGTTATGATAGGGTTTCCATCTTAATTCCTTTGGTGATACTTTGAGGACTAAAATTTATTTTAAGCATAGGTTCTCCCTCTTCATGAAAGTTATAAATTAAATATTTAAAGGTTATCCACCCTGAGATTTTTATCCTATGTTTAGAATTCATGAAAATTGACTAATAATAGTAATATTAATAGGGATTTTAAATAATAAAAAATTAATATTCCCTATTGATATTGATGATGAATTAATTAACAATTTTCTCATCATAACCCTATAATTACTTGAGAAATTCTAGCCATCTAGGATCTTCAAAAATAGCCACTATTTCCTCATCTTCAAGAAAAATATCTATAGTCTTGGGTTTGTATTTATTCCCTTTTCCCATTTTTTTAAATTACCATAGATTTCAATACTTAATAAGATTATTCTCAATAGATAATGTAGGGGTGCAAAAGTTCTTGTTTACAATGAATATTACATTAATTTAGCCTAGCTCCAGACATGCATTAGAGATTGAAAAACTTTTGAGATAGGATTGTCTTTGGAGGAGAGAAAGGTACTTACCATGGATGGTATGATTGGAAAATATTCCAAAATATGTCCTTGTCCTTTTCCTTATGTAAAACCTTACCATCAATTCTTTACAAATTTTTCTAATGCAATGATTTGTCATCTCTATGATGATTCTCATTATTACTTAGATTATGACATCATGCCCATTTTTAGAATTATAAAAGACATAAAAATGGTATGGCATGCCTTTTTTTAAAAAATCATTTCTTATATCTTCAAAAATACCTTTTTGGGAAAAAATCTATGGTATGTCCCCATCTGGAAAAAAAGAATCTTATTTTGGAAGTGGATCGGATGAAATTTTCACAATTTATAAGTAATCCTATATAAATAGTGAGATAGGATTGTGTTAAAAGGAGAGTTTGGTCCTTAAAATGTGTGTAATTATTTCAAAGTATTCCCAAATATATCCTTGTCCTTTTCTTCATGCTAAATATTTCCATCAATTCTTTACTAAATTTACTACATGCCTTGAGCTATCATCTCTATGATTATTCTCATAATTACTTGGATTATGACATCATGCCCCTTTTTGGCATTTGGAAAAGACATCCAAATGGTATGACAAATTTTTTTGGAAAAATAATTTCCTTAAATATTTTAAAATACACTTTTAGGAGACCCTCTTTGGTATGTCCCCATTTGGAAAAAAAATAAATCTTCTTTAGGAAGTAGATCAGATGAAACTTTTACAATTAAGAAGTAATATTATACATAGAATAATGAAGTAAAAATACCTTGAATTACCTTTGATTTCATATTTTATCCTGAGGCTACCACTAGTCCTATAATAAAAACACCACAAGAGTTAATTCAAATTATATACAATCAATTATGAGTACTAATTTTTATTGATTTATTTCTTGGAAAGTTTCCATTTACCAGTTTTTAAATTTTTACCCCTTCTTTTTTATATATTTTTTATTTTTTCCTTTCTCAAATTTTTTTTAGAGATGAGGATTACCATTTAATAGTTTTCAATCATCCTCCCTTAATGGATTCCAAATCTCAGTCCTTGTTCATAATGGAAGAACAAAGTTCTTCCCTATAACCAAATTTAGTTTGAGATTAAATTTATTTGAAGAATTTATATTTGAATTGAGCTCATGATAATGTCTCTATATATGCCAATTGAACATTAGTGTTTTCTTATTTCCATCAATTAGGATTAGTTGAACTGGTCTATTTTTAAAAATATTTTCTACTTAGTATGGACCTATCCACCTCATGAAAAGTTTGCCTTTGAAATTTTGGTACTTTGAGTCAAATAGCAAGGCTCAATCTCCTTCCTTGAATTTAATTTCTTTGATATACCTATTATGCCATGTTTTTTTATGATATTGAATAAGTTATGTTTGTTACAATGCATTTAGTCTCATCTCTTCAAATTCATTTAATTGAATAATTATATCCATTTTTTCTTCATCTATATCTATACCTACCTTCACTATTGTTATCGAATTCATAACTCAAATTCTATTGGTAATTATGGATTTTCTCATACATAAGTTCATATGGTAAAAATATTATAGTGGTATTCCATGTTGTATTGTAGGCCCATATTATTTTAGGTAAAGTTATTTCCCACTCTTTTCTACTAGTCCTCACTAGCTTGGTCAAGATGTTCTCTATTTATTTATTAGTGACCTCAAATTGACCATTAACTTGTTGGTGAAATGATGATGACTTTATATGAGTGACTTGATAGTGTTCTATGAATTATTTGATCATGTTAGATTATTTTTGAGGGCCTTCATCTATTAATATTTCTCTTAGTGCTATAAAATATTTCATATTCCTATAGTATAATAAGTAATCAATAATTTCTTCATGAGTAAAGGGTAGAGATTAAACTTCTACCCACTTGGTGACATAATCAATACATACTAGGATGTACTTCTTTCCTTGAGATTGTATATCAATGGGGCTAATGAAATCTAACCCCAATTTATTAAAGAGTCCTAAAACCACATCAGGATGGATGGTCATGTCATTAAACAATGTATATTTACCCATTATTTGACAAGGACCACATTTCCAAACTTATCTTTTCACATTACTATGAAGTGAGGGCCAATATTATTCATCCCTAAGGATCTTATGAATAGTCCCTTTGGTTGAATAGTGGCCTCCCCCTAGTTCATCATAGTAATATCTTAATATGTCATATATTTCATCCTATTTTACACACTCGTGAATCACCTTATCAAGTCCAAATTTAAAAAAAAACATTAATCCACTTATAGATAAGATAACATTATTTCTAACCAAATATTTTCTTTATTTATGAATAAAATCACAAAGATTTTTCCTTATGGCTATAGAGTTGGCCATATCATAAAACCATGGTGTGTGTGCTGAAACTATGAACAACTTATCATCTAGAAAATTATCTTCTCCTGAAACATTCAATCCTAACATGAAGTCAACAACTACATTAGCCTTTCTTGGCTTATCAATAATTATGATATCAAAATCTTTAAAGAATAGAAACCATTTAATTATTGTTCCTATTACCATTATTTTATACATTAAATACCTTATGGATCAATGATATGTATAAATAAATATATTATAAAAAATGTTTTAATGATAATTTTTTTCATGGAATATATGACATCTAGGAACTCCTTTTCAATAGTGGTGTAATTACTTTTAGTAGGAGTTAGATTCTTGATAATGTAATAAATGGTATACATTTTACCTTATTCGTCTCTGCACCCAAATAATGACCCCATATCATTATTAAATGCATTAGTACGTATGTGTAAGGGGTTATCCCAATTAAGACCTCTCAAAATTGGAATAGGGATATAGTTTTTATTTTATTGACTCAAAACCCTGTTGACATTTATTAGTCCATAATAATTAACTATACTTTGTGAGAAAATAAAACATAGGTGAAAAAATATTACTAAAGTTTTATATAAAGTTCCTATAACACCTTTTATGTCTAGAAAAACTTCTGATATAAATTTGGTTTTTAGGTGTATGTATGTTAGAGATGACTTAAATCTTCTCAGGGTGAACATGTATTCCTTGTGTTGAGATGCGATAACCTAGGATAATTCATTGATCAACCATTATTAAGAACTACCATGGCTTAAAGATAATTGGTTTTGATCACATATGGTTACCACTTTATCTAGATTACTCAATGCTTCATAAAAAGAGTCGCCATGTACTGTAAAGTCATCCATATAGACTTCTACAAAATAATTTCTTAAATCAACAAAGATAGCTAGGACTAACATTTAAACCATGGTTGGTTCATTACATAGACCAAAAGGTAACACTCTATATGCAAATTTTCTGCACAATCTTGTAAAGGTTATTTTATCTAGATATTTTGTAGTTACCCTTATCTAAATTTATCCACTGAACCCATCCAAGAAGGAGAGACACTTCTTCCCAACAAAGTTTTCTAAGACTTGGTTGATGAAAGGAAAAATAAGTAATATTTCATAGTGGATTTACTAAGCTCCTTATAGTGTGTATATATATATATATATATATATATATATATATATATATATATATATATATAGCATTTTCCATGTTTAGTTGGTAATATTAAAAGTGGTGAGACCCATTGATTATCTGATATGGGATAGATGAATCCTACTTGTAGTATTTTTTCTATTTATGTTTTGACCATGCCCCTCAGTATTAGATTGATCCTTATTTGTGGTTTTCTTACTAGTTTGATAATTTTCATGTAAATATGATGAGTAAAAAAAATATTTTAATGCATTTCATGTCACTATATTCCCATTAACAGGATTTTGTATGGCTTTTTAGTATAATAAAAACCTTATTTTCTTGCTCATTGTGTAGCCAACTATTTATATTTAACATTTTTCCTATTTAGACTTCTAGTTATTTTGTCCTTGGAAAGATTGAGTTAACTTACCTAAATTTACTCATGAGAGAGTTGAATGGGAAAATATGTGGATAAAACATGTGTAAATTGATTACATCCTTGAGGAATGGCTTTAATTTTGAAATCATTCTTGCAAGTGGATAATTTAAATCTGAAATAATGTTTTCCTAACTATTTTATGCCCAAATGGTAATGCTCTATTGAAGAAGTATATGATCATATATTTCATTCTAAGTGATTTCATATTTAATTTTGTCACCATTTCAAGATGATCTTCCACTTTGTATTTATAATCTAATGGATTTTAGAACCATACTAGGCATCTCTAGAGCTAGATTGATTAACTCTAAAGCTAGACTATTTTTATTAATGTATCCTACCAAATCTTCTTCTATTTCATGCACATGATGTTTGACCACTACCATAGACAAATAAAAAAGGATATTATTGTATTTTTCTATTTCATCAACCCATAAATGGTTTGAAGGATCTATAAATGGTTTTTTAGGTGGCTTTAAAAATATGTCTTCACCTTTAACCCATTTGAAATAGTCATATATCTAGATCTACAGTAAATTATTGTTTAAAATTTGGATATCCATGGTCTTCCTAGGATAAAAAATAACACAATTTATAGCTCTTATGTTGGATTATCATAAAATATATTGGATATTCCCAAGATCCTACTATTATTGAAACATAATTTATAATTCCTTCTGGTTTGATAATAGATTGTTCAACCATTTATAAGACCATACCAGTCAATTTTACCACAATTAGGTAGAGTGATTTAAATGTGTCTTATCATAATTTTGGTATCATATCCTATGTCTAATAACACATTGGGTATTTACTTTTTACATATAGTCACAATGATAACTATAATTACAAGGTCTCCATATTTAGGAAAAATTAGTTTTCTTACAAATAGGTTAGTAAATTTGCCTTCCTCCTCTATAGACTTATGATCTTAAATTATTCTCCCTAGAGTCTTCATGCATAAACCTTTTATGATTTTTATCTCTCTAAATTACACCCTTGAGGATATTTTTCAATCCTTCCTCATTTATATCACACATGGAGACACTTCTAGGCTATGGGTGGCCTAATTATTGAGGTGAATCTCTAGATTAAGGATATTTACCTTGATGTATCATCAAAAAATACTAATAAACCTATTTATTTCAAGGAAAAGAGAGACAAATGATTGAAAAAAAAGTATATGGGAGGTGATGCAACAAACATATGACTCATACCACACATTTGAAAGTTTATAATGAATGATAAGACTACTTATCATACACTAACCCCAAGATGCTCCTCTTACATAAATATTTTGTAGATAGGTAAGGCACTACAATACTAGGAGGGAATATTCTTAAAACTTTTAATCCACACCTAACTGGTAGTGAAACTAACTATAACCTATACAAGAGAGATAAATCTACATGGAGGTAAGGGAGTGAGACACAATCCATTTAAAACTAAATTATCTCATTAAAATATCAATAAACCAAAATATTACACTAAAAACAACCATAAGAGAAGTAAAATAGTCACTCTATTTATTCATATGATTAAAAAGGATAAGGGCTTATCCATAATCAAGTGGAGGATCCTTACAATGCTAATTAGGTCAATAAATATCATAGAAAGGTGATAAGGGGGAGAAAAGGGACATTTAGAGAACTCCAATGAAAAGTGTCATTAATCACAAATAAATTACCATGCCAATTGGAAGATGATATAATATCTAAAAAAATCTCTTTAACATGTGTTGATTGAATCTGATGATGATCTTCAAGGTGGCATAAGAGTTTTCTTGCTCTGACCTCTCTTCTTTTGCTTAATGAGTTACAAGGATGTCTTGCATATATTTATCCTTTAGTTGTAATTATATATTAGTGACACATATTATAAATTTTTAATATTCAAAAAAAATTTACTTAGGTGTCTCAAGTGTTTCAAGAGTCTTTAATAGTATAGTCAACTTATCACAGGGTTTTTATGAGAGACCTAGTGCAAAAAAAACACCTAGTATTCTTTTTTAGCTTCTTGGAGCTAAAATATGGGTTTGATATTTATTAATCACAAATTAATATGTGTAAATTGATATTTTGGAGTTTTAACACCTTGATACAATCTTAGGAAAATTAATGAAATTTTGGTCTTTCCTTGACAGTTTTCAACATCATGTAACCATCCATATGCCTATGAATTAGACACCTTAAGATTGCGTTTAGTCATTAGAGGTGAATTGATCACAAATTTTAAAGCCTTATAAGGATGATATGAGATGATTATAATGATTAATAAAAAGTTTTCATGTCTTAAATCACCTTGAAGAGGCCTATAACTTAATCCTTTATGTTAATAAGAAGGCAAAATATTCATTATGTCTAGTTTATCACTTGATATCCTATTATATCACCATTTAATCATATAAAATGGATGGTTTATTTAAACCATACATTTTTCAAGGCTTACAAATACTCTTCCATTGATTGGTAAACTTAAACCTCTACAAATAGGCTTGAAAAAATAGTTCTTAAGTCATTTTCATAGATCTTCCACTCCACACGTGACAAAACATTGTTAAAATAGGTGCCCATAAGAACCATAAAGGTAATATAGGTTATTTAAATACCATTAATGTGCATTATATCTAATCAAACCATCATTATTATCCATCGAGCTTCTTGAAGAGGAAAACTGGTAGTTTTGGGGTGTCAACACTCTTAACGATTGTTCATAAAGTTAGGGGTCTTAATTGATGAACTAATGACACTAATTTAGTTTATAAAAAAAAAATTAATACATCCTAATGGAAATTTTACCCATGCATATTCTCATTTTACTTCTTACATGTTGAATTTGACCCTTCTTGATTGTTTAGGCCTATTATTAAGGTTAAAATAGGGTTTTGAACAAAAATGGTCATAAAATGTTTATTTTTTATTTTAAATTACTATATGAGGTATAAAATACCTCCAATGATATATTATAACAATTTTACAAGAAATTTTTATATTTTAAAGGTCTAAAACCTATTTTGTCCAATAATGAGGGTTTGAGAGCTAGTCTATAATTTTGACCCTAAAAATCTCTTTTGATGGATTAAATTTATTTCCAAGGTATAAAATAAATTTTATGGTATGAATAATATCCCCCAGAACAAATAAAAAATTTAAAATTTAATACCCAAACCCAAATTTTCATCCTTATTCATATTTTGTACAAAGTTATAACTTATTGTAGATACATACTTCTAGCTTGATATCACTATATACCTACTATGGAGAGGGTTAGTGATAGTATTAACAATATGTAAACGTTTATTTAAAGGTGTGATATATCATATAAAACAATAATAAACCAATTCTATTATTGGTTTCTCAAAGCTCAAGCCTCCATATTGATGTTGGCCCATTAAGTCTCTATTCAAGCTTTTAGGTGCACAATCCACCTTGTTATGCATGTTTAGACCCTCCTTTCTACCATTTCAACATTTTTAATATATTTTATAGATATATTGAGTTGGTTATATGTTTTTATAACTAAAATTAGTTCAATTACAACCTTCATACCTCACATTAATTCAAAATCATGCCTCATTCTACCCATTTTCTATATATGGACTATAGGTTTCTATTTTGAGTTCAAGACTATTTATTATCTTATCATGAAACTTGAATTTTACCTTTAAACTCACTCCAAGTACATTTATGATTTTTTTTTCATTTTATATGTGACCCTTTTTTATCTTGGGGTAAGATTAAATCTGTCTGACCTTCTTGAAGACTTATAAAAAGAAGAAAATACATGAGTTTTATTATCAAGGATTCTCATTCTTCCCTCCATGTTTTACATGATATATTTTAATGAGTCAACACCTTTTTATTATTAAATTTTCAATATTTATAAATTGTAAATATGTAATGTTATCACTTTTTTTATGCTTTATAAGTGTCCTCTACACTTTCTTTAGTGATTTCAAGCCTTATTCATGCATACTATTTCCCAAACATCCAACATGTCTACTCATTAGATTGTATTTATCCCATTTGAGGGTTATGTGTTTTAAATAGTGTTATAAATACATTTGAAATGTGATTTAAAGATTTTAATTACTTGTAATATTATTAAATATGTTGGTGAATACACATACTATGTTCTTTATCCTCTTTTTTAGTCTAAAAACATGTCACAGTATCCTCTTGACCAAAGACCTAGGTGGATCGATCCTATAAAACCACTTGGATAATGGGTGTATGTTTTCATGAGAATGTAGGATATGTGAGATACTATTTCCAATGTGTACCATATTATTTGGATTTTATTCCATTCCCAAAACCTTTGTACCATACATGGCAAAACCTTCACCTTCTCAATGCCTACAAACCTACAAATTCCCATTACTCTTATGCATGCATTAGTTTCTTGATTGAATATGATTTAGGGAGATCTTTTATGCCATCTAATATCTCACTGAAATTTCCATTTTCATCAAATAATTATCAAATCCACTCAAATAGTGAAAATTGTGCCTATGGGGTTTTAGAAGGGTTTATCACCTCCTTTTACTAAGAGATCTAGTTCCAACTCACTCTCTCCTTCATGAACCATCCTCAAATTGTTTGGCCTTCTTGAGCCTACAATTAAACCAATGAAGGATCTAAGAGATTTCTTACCTTTCTTGGACCTATAAACCCTATAAAATAATGTTTTTGAGATATGTGAGGCTATAATATGCCTTTGATATTCTCTCAAACTTGGCGCCATTATTCTCTTGGCTAGAGTTATTTTAATCATGCCTAGAAACCTATAAAAACTCATCAAAATGCCTTATTCATGAAATATAGTTTGACCATTTGATTTAGTACCTTGTATGAGATGTTCATGGAGTATTACATTTCATGTATAAATCAAATTTAATGTACAAAACTAATTAAACCTACCCTTTCTTTCCAACACTTCATGTTGAGCCATAATTAGATTTGGATCAATGAATAAAGATGGTTTCAACCTTGATATATATTATAAGAAAACAATTTGACACCTTTTGGAGCTTTTATAGATAATATAGAGTATGACATAATCTTCCATGAATTCCACATGGCCTAAAGTGACCTCATTTTCATGGTTTTACCCCTCACACTTGATGATCTTCAAAATAAAAATTACAAGGTTGTAACAAGCAAATGATCAAAAGAAACAATAAAACTTAATCTCTCCAATCTTACCTTAATTTATCTAAACATTCACATAATTATCACACTTAGGAGAATGATGACAAAGTTAAGTGTCTTGACTCACTCTCTAGGTTAGACCATCCTAAAAGGCCTTAAACACTACTAATAATAACAACACAACTCACCAAAGGTAAGTCAAACTTATACCAAGGCAATACCTCACAGAAGGATATCAACAAAGTTAATTAAGCTTGAATAATAAGTTTTAAAATGTAATGGCCTATGGTATTCATTTTGAATAATAATGAATTTTTTGAGTTTTAGAATGTATCTAATTTCTTGAAGTAATTTCAATGCTCAGTTTCCTTAGCTTCTAGACTAAATTAGACTCACTTTTAATCATTATTTCCTTAAGTATTTCAAGGAAAGGAATTGGGGAAAGAATTATAGTGGTTTCTTGAAATTTTCCTTTCTCTCAATTTTTTCCTTTTTATTTGGCTGGATCAATGGGTGGATTTGTTTTCTATTTTCACTCATTATTTTAGTCATGGTTATTGGAGGACTATTTAACATTTTACTTGATCTCAAATAGACATTACTACAATCAATAGCACTGACTCCCATGGTTCCTTCTTGCTTAGTTTTGTATATGGTGGTTACCTTTCTATTTTTGGGGTATTATATTGGTTTAGAAGGTAATTAAGGTTGATTCACTTTGTGGAGACTAAGTGGTAGGAGGAGGCATCAACACTTGTTGAGGTGAAAGCCAATTTGTTGATTTAATGTTTCATTATTGATTTTGTGGGATCCATGGTTGTTGGGTTGGCCATGATATCCAGGGTTATGGTGATGTCAACTCATGTCAAGACCAAGTTAGTTATTCCAATGTTTTTGGAGGTGATTGTATATCATGTTGCATTGTCCATGGACTAGAAGGAGCTCTAGGGAAAAATTTATTTGGATTGTGATAATATAATTTATTCCATTATCTTTGTATGTAATTAATCTCTTATGCTAGTTGGGTATCTTTTTTCAACTAATTCTTAAGGATAAGGACACAATTATATTTATTATGGTCATTTGTATTATGAATACCACACATGTATATCTTATCAAGATGAAATATCAAAGTGCATGTTTCAACCTACATTTTCGATAATAAATAGTTAAAAATTTAATAGTGACATTAAATTTTACTTGTAAGCCATCTAGTGTGGTGTTTAATTGGACCAAAATGTCTATTCTAATATTTTAGTTCATCCATGAGATGTCCTACATCACTTATTATCTTTCATGTTTTCATCTTCCTAACACTAAACCTTGTTCTTGAATAATTATTGCATAGTTCAACAATATCATTGAGACCAAGTTTGTTTATGTCTCATTTCCCCATTAGGTTCAAATATTCTCTAGCATCATCATCCAATCATTTTAATAATTTATTTTAGCTCAAATCATATTCTAAATCATATCCACATATTCTATGTGTAAAGAGGAAAAAATAAAGATAGTATTCCATATTCTCATATTCTTTTGGTTGTATACATAAAAATTCTTCTTTTTTATCCCTTTTACAATAGCATTGATATTTGTCCAAGAATAAATTTTCCATTTCATTCGATGTCTGAATAGAATTTGGTTGTACACCCATAAATCATATCATGTATGAATATTTTAGTGTAGAAGGGAATAACTTCAATTTGTGGATCCAAGTTTTGTAATCATACATTTGACACAAGACCTTGAATTAAAACAAAAATTGGTTGGGGTCTTCTATACATAATTCAATGAAATTAGGTAGTATGAATGGGGATATGTTCGTAATTTATCATTATAATATTCATTTGTGATAATAGTATCATGAAGTTTAATCTTGTTGGTTGAGATCTAACTCTTGTAGTCCTATTTAGTGAATTGTTTCCCAGATTATCTCTCATAGTTTCCCAATTGATGTTGTAAATAGTTCTCTTGGGAGGTGTTGAATCATTAGAAGTGGTTAGCAAGATAGAATTAAGAATTAAAAATATTATTTAAAACATTTTTTATCCTTAATTTATTCATTTTAAAGGACACACCTTCCTCTAAATAATTATCCCAAATCTTAGGTGAGGCTAACAATGGTTCCTCATGAACAGTCTGAAGTTATTTTCCTAGAAGGTATTTAAGGATACTTTATATATATGACTTAATAGTACTTTTTATTTGTTAAGGTGTCTTTGTAATGTATCTTACCTTTGAATATATTTGCCTTTTTACCATATGAATTTTAAATAATCATAATATCTATATATTTAGTTTATTTCTCATATAAGAAAAATATATATCTTACAATATAATTGTAATAAACATTTTTTAAGAGAAAAACTAAATCATTTTACTAACAAAATACCATATAGATGAGACATTATTAATATACTTAGTATTCCTAAAGTAATAAAAATATAGTTTTATCAAGGAAAATGAAATGCCATGATAATACATGTATTTTGATGCAGATAAATGCAAAGATTAAGTAGGGATTATAATTAGAATATGTATAACATTATTCAAATCTATGGCCCATAAGAACTAGGAGGGACATTTCCATAATGTGACATTGTTCTAGCCATATAAAAAATGGTTTGATTTTTCATTTTAGTAATACAATTTTGTTGATAGGAATAAATAGTTGCTAAGTCCATTTGAATACCATAAATAATGTAAAAGGAATAAAACTTTTACTAATTTATTCACCACTATTATCAGTTCTTAATCTCTTAATAGAAAAAATATATGCATTTTTAACAAAAGCATTAAATAAAAGTGATAGTATACAACGAACCATTAAGAGATGAACATTTAAAGGGGCCTAAAACATCACTATGAAACAATTAAAAAGGATGTGATGAATTTGCATCATTATTTTTATGAAATGGGTTAGTATGTTACTTAACACATAAGCAACCCTCATAAGTTTCATGATGATAAGGTATAGAAGGAATTTTGATAACAACATTATGAGCAGCCATATCATGTAAAATTATAAAATTAACATGTCCTAATATTTCATGCCATAATTGAGATTCATTCTTACTGTATGATGAAATAAAACATGTAGAAGAAATAAATAAGATATATAAACCATTATTATGAACACCTTCAACAATTAAGGAACCATATCAATTTCTAATAGACCAGCTATCTTTAAGCCATGTTACAATAAAATTATCATTTTTAAGTTGTGAACAAGATAGAAGATTATTTTTAAGATTAGGTACATATAAAACATCATTAATAATAATATTTAAAATATTTGTTTTTCCTTATTTATTTGCTTTTAAAAATTAATTATCTTCTAAGTAAATTATTTCAGAGATATCTCTATAATCACACAAAATATTAGTTAAGCAACTCATATGGTTCCATGTACTATTATCTAAAATCCTCTCATTTTAATTTTAAGTGAATAAAGAAACATATAAAGTAGTACTATTTTGATCCTAATTGTTATTCTAATTAGGGTTTTGATTCTTCTACTTGTTTTTATTAGATTTCTTCCTTTTGTTATTTTTAGAAGGTTTGTTGTTAATTCTATCTTTGTTTTTATAACATTTTCCCCTTATATGACCAAACATACCACAAAGGTTACAATTTCCATAAAACTTGGGTTTATAGTTCTTATTGCCAGATTCCTTGCTCCCATTTTTTCCATTATAATAATTAAGGTTAGATTTTTAGTTTTCATTATTATCAAAAACATTATTTAAGGTGATAAGTGTCTAAATAACATTCTATTTAGAATCAAAATTTGTCATACTTTTCTCTTCTTAAATTAGGAGAGCAAACAAGGTGGTAAGGTCTATGATATCTTATTCAATTTAATACTTAGAATTTAAAATTGAAATGAATTTTCCAAAATTTCCATGATTATTTAATTGAATGTTAAAATAAATCAATTGATCCTAAATCAAATTATAAATCCATATAACTGAGATTTAATGTTTTTAATTTTAGCCAAAAAATTAATAACCTTTTCATCACCTTTCACAGGTGTAGTCAATAATTCATGGATTAACTTAATAATTTTTGAGAGATGAGTGCCCTTGTGCATGGACATAAGGATTTTACAATCATCACTAGGAGATTCTTGATTAAAAATGTGGAGAAAGAATTCATCCTTAACAATCTGTAAGATAATGAACATAGATTCTTATGATTTTTGTTGAAATGTATTGGTAAGCTCAAAGGTCACATGACATCTAGAAGGGAATTTTTTAGTCCCAAAGGCAATATTAAATAAATTTCAGGCCATGAATTTAGATTTGACATGAATTTTACATATATTATAGTTATTTTCATGAAGTATTTGTGATTTATCTAAAACAAAGTTAGGCAAATAGCTTCCCTTTAAGAATGACAATAAATAAATGATTTAAAATGAATTTTTTAAATGTGAATTAAACTTTATTTGATATAAAAAATATGTTTTATATGTAAACACACAATAATTATTCAATTTAATGCTATACAAAGCAATAAAAATTGTGAAATATTATAACAAAACAGGGTGTCACAAGTATCCCAAAAATACACTAATGTAAGAACAATTGATTAAAAAATAACATTTTTAGTGAGTTTTATACTATTTTTATAAAATAAAGTAAATCACAATTTCACATTGAATTAAATATCTAATTAAATGCAAAATAATGTAAAAAATGAAATGAAATTACACTAAACTAGGTGTTGAAAAAGTCACACTCAAAACAACCACCTATACAATACTATTAAAAAAATTTAAAATTAATAATATTAGAATTCAAAACATAACATGGACCATGTAGATGTGTTTAAAAGGTGGAAAACCCTAAGGATTAACTGGTTACTATACTATGCTTAAAAATACATTCACTATATTAAATGTTGAAACAAGGCCGACATTGTGATCTAGGAATTTGACTTAAGAGAGGATAGTTAGTATCATGTTAGTTCCAAAATGAAAACAAAATGAAAGAAAAATAATAATATCATAACATATATAGGCCTAGACACTAGGGAGAGCGTAGTTAACAAAAAATAATAATAAACACAACTAAAAAGTAAGGAATAAAACATAATAATTCCTTCACCTTCCTTGGATGCTCCAAATACCTTTATAGTAGTGGTTTTCTCAATTTTTTGCTCATGAAGTCCTTGGAAATGGAAGATTTACTAGCTCCATCTCTCTTTGGCACCTTTGGCTTGTGGATTGGCTTGTCTTGGAATCAATTTGGCATGGTAACACTAGTTTCATGAAGGTTTTATAACTAATCCTACATTATAACTTTACATTCTCAAGTCTTAGAAATGATGTGGTGAGGCCTTTTATTTATAATTTTTTTTAAATGTCTAGAATCAATCTGAACCGTCCATCTTATGATTGAGATGTGTGGTTTAGGATTAATTCAATTTTAATAATTAATTTTTTAATTATCCTCATAATGACATTGGAAGAAGGGGCAATTAAGAGGCATGGAGGGAATCATGGAAGGCATTGATGAGGCATGGAGAGCATGAATCCTAATATTTGTGTCATTTATGGCTTGGGGATGTCTTATAAAGAAATAAGGTCACCTAATGATGCAGATATTTAATATTCATTTCCAAAACAAATTATTCAACAAGTTTCCATGGAATTCTTAATTAGGCCTTAATTTGGATTAATTATCTCTTAAGTATGCTTAAGCACTTTGTACACAAATTACTCAAATTGATCAAAATGCCTTATTATTGATCCAAAATTTAACTAGATTAGAATTGGAAGGAAATGTTAGATGCATTAGATCCATATTCCTATTTAGGATGTTACCAACAATAAATAACAAAGGCACATGTATTCTATAGAAAATTTGATAAGAAAGAGCAATCTAGAGCACCTAGATGCAAAATTAGCATTTTGACTCGAAATGATCTTATCAAAGTTAGCTGGGCCATAAATTGCATTGCATCATTTAGGGATACCCTAGCCAAAATCAGAACTTGAATATGTTATTTTCACATCATTTAGCATGTTTTAGTGTTTTTTGGCCAAATTATGCATTTTGGGTGGAAATTAGTTAAAAGCCTGGTTGGAGGTTATTGGTGGCTATATTTAGGTGTCTACAATTTACCTCTATTTGGGAAGTCATTACAAGTTATAAGCATAGTAACATATTATCAAAGAATGAAAATGTCTTATATGCCTATAACTACAATAATGATAAACTTAACTATATGATGCCCCCTCAAGGGAGCAATTGGCACAAGTAGGTTGGCAAATAGTCCCTTGAAAAGAAAAATGAGGGGACCAAAGAAAGGAAGGATGATGGGGTGAAAACATAATGATACTGAAAAATTAGTCAAAATCATTGAGAATGCAAGTGGGATAGTGTATAATGGTTTTCCCAAAGGTGGTTATAAACATTTTACCCTGATAGTGGCAATGTGGTATGATAACACAATGATCTGACCAAAGGTGGTTATAATCATTGAAAAGATGAAGCTACCCTAGTTAGGATAATAAACAACATAACAACATGCCCCTATATAGGTAGAAAAATTAAAGTGATGACAACACAATGATTTACCTAAAGGTGGTTATAATCATTGAGAAATGTAGGTGGAATGGTTTACAATGATTTTCCCATAGGTGGTTATAATCATTGGACCTTGATTATGGAAAACATGATAAAATTGGTTAAGGAGGCTGATAACTTAACACAAAGGGTAATGATGAATTAGAATAACCTAATATTAGGGAGATGTTCATCTGAACTAAAAAGAGGTGAAATTATTTTGTTTTTAATTGCTCTATTTGGGATATGATTAGGATAGAATCAAGATGTCAGTGTCAAAGAGATGCCACCATTGTTGAATAGACTTCTTAAATATAAGGTTTGTTGTAGCATGTGCTGGTAGGCACATGGTATAACATCATGAGGACTTGGCCAAAATATGCATAAAGATTGACTCCCATAATCCAATACTCAATAGAAAACAATACACCAATGATAGAAACCATGATGATAATGTAAGCATATGAATATGGATAAATTTAAGTGTAATTGTGGGCAAGGAAGCACCCAATAAGCACATATAAAATAGATCAAGGAAATAATGTTGAAAGTAAACAAACAAGTAGATAAACAAATAAAATAAGCAAAAACAAACAATCAAACAATGAAATAGAAACCCTATGAACATTGCCCCTATAAAATAGGTGAAAACTTAATAAATGAAAAAAATGGGGGAATAAAAGAAAAGGAAGGGGGTGGTTGAGCTATCTTCATATACACTAGGCAAGTGGATGCTACCTACATAGTTCCATAGATGTAATATCCCATGAAAAACTTCAGGCCAAATGTAGTTCTCCCAAGGAATGGGAAGAATGTGATAACTGAGGAAAAAAATAGAATGGATGTGACAGAATAATAAGAATGGTCTTGAAAAATGGTAAATGCATGAGAGAAAATTCCAAAAAGGATGAGAAAACTAAATGACAAGTGTTTTGCTTGTAACTTAGTAAGGGTTCCTAGAATCCTTAAGGCAAAGAAGTGGTCAATGTTTTTGTTATTTTCTAATGATTTTTCAAATGTTTTTATAATTTTTTTTTAAGTATCTCAACTCAATCAAGAATAATGAGACACTTAAATGGTTTAAGCTCACAAAATGGTGAGAGTGTGGCTTAGGTTGCTAATAAAATGGTGAGAGCATGGCTTAGGTTGCTCATAAAATGATGAGAGCATGGCTTATATTGCTTGAAAAATGGCAAGAGTTTGGCTTAGGTTGCTAAAAAAATGGTGAGATCATGGCTTAGGTTGCTCAAAAAATGGTGAGAACATGGCTTAGGTTGCTCACAAAATGGCGAGAGTATGGCTTAGGTTGCTCACAAAATGGTGAGAGTGTGACTTAGGTTACTCATAAAATGGTGAGAGTGTATAGAAAGGGTGAATAAGATGACATCAACAAGTATCAAGCACTGCCTACATAGTCTCAGAGTAGGACCTCAAGTCATTGTAGTTATACCCTTACAATGGAGGAATTTGACTAGTGTAGCAGTCAATTCAAACAAAATAGGCACAATTGGTAAAAAGGCATAATACAACATAGGAAGTGGCAAGTTGGTACATAAAGGATTAATGTTACCCCTAATTTGACCATAGGTGATTATAACTAGGACATAAGAACATAGATCAATGGTACTAATTTACCCAAATGTGGTTATAATTAGTAGCAAGACCAATGGTAAAAAGGAATAACAAATGAAGGATGCAACTAATGAAACTTCTATCACACTATTCCAAAATATGATCTCTATATAAATTACTTGAACTAAATGATGAAATTCATTAGATACCTTGATGCTAAAAATGCCTAATGAATGGCAAAAACCAAGGTTAAATAGGATTGGCTTTAAAACACACTGGGTCGATAAAATGGAAGTGGAAAATGGATACAGAGAAGAGGATGGATAAGGATAGTATTTATATAAAGAAGAATAGTGATAAAATGGCATAACTAAAATGGTCCTTATAGACGATACACCTTAGTATTCAAGTATAGTACTGCTTGAGATGAATAATAATCATTGGCTTTGAAAATTCATCATAGTCTGGTGTGGTAAGCCTGTATGCTCCTAAGCCATAGTATATAGTAATGATGAAAGGCCCTATCCAATTTGATTTAAATTTCTCTTTATGCTTATTCTCAGCGATGGTATTATTTTGGTTTTATTTAAGAACAAGACCACCAAGTTCAAATTTTATATACTTAACACATTGATTATAGTGGCCTTTGAGTCATTTTTGATATGCTTAAAGATAATTGAGTGTAGTCATGCATTTCTCATCAAGTAGGTCTAGCTCTTGTATGTGAGCAACCTGATAGTCATGATCATCTAGGACATGCTTGAAAGAGATGCATAGTGAAGGTAACTCAACCTTAATGGGAAGGATGGCTTTAGTAACATAAACAAGTGAGTATGGAGTAGCTCCTATGGGGGTATGATGATCGGTATAGTATGCCCAAAGGGTAGGGAATATCTATAAGTGCCAATCATGACTGGCATCATTGAAAATATTTTTGAGAATATTGATAATGGTTTTGTCAGATGCCTCAACTTGGCCATTACCTTGAGGGCAATATGCTATAAAAAAATGTTGTGTGATGTTATATTCAGTATATAGCTAGTCTACATCTTTATTCTTGAATGATCCTCCATTATTAGATATAATGTCAAAGGGTATACCATAGCAGCAAATGAAATGGTTGAAAATGAATTTGTAAATTTGCTTTCCAGTCACATAAGTGAGGGGTATAGATTTAACCCACTTAGTGAAATATTCGATGGTGGTAAGGATATGTTTATGGCCATTAGATGAAAAGGGGTTGATCTTCCCAATGAGGTCAAGTCTCCATGTAGAAAATGGCTATGGTGTCAACATTGGTTTCAAATTTTTTGTTGGGTCATTAATCAAATTAACATACCATTGACATTTGTCACACTTTTTTACATATGCAGTGGTCTCTATGTCCATTATGGGCTAATAATAACCAGTACATAAGATATTTTTGGATAGGACTTCCCTACTAGAATGAGTTCCACATATTCCTTCCTGAACTTGTCTTAATGCTAGTGTAGACTCTATCAAAGTAAAATAATAAAGCAGAGTTCCATCAAAACTATGATGGTAAATGGTGGATCTAAGTGGAGTATAATGAGTAGAATGATGAATAATAATTTTGGTTTGTTTTCAAGATAGGTTAGGAGGTATAACTTAGTCATGAATGTAGTTGTAAAGGTATGAGTACTAGATAGAATTAAGACCAATAATATCACAAATCATGGCAATGGTTGAAGGTTCATGAGCTAGTGATGATAAATTCTCAATGAGGAACTAATACTCTCTAGCTTTATCTATTTATTGAATTAGAGAGCCAATAGTATCCATAACATCTAAAGTTATATTACTAGCCCTTGGTATGTACTCAAACTAAATGTTGGCAATTTGTTGTTTAAGAGTGTCAACCATGGCTTTATATGGAACCAACTTATCATCTTTGGTCTAAAAATGATCTGTGACCTAATTGATGACTAACTAAGAATCACCATAAACTTGGAGATGAGATATATTCCAATGTACTTGTTATCAAAGTCCTAAAAAAAGTGCCTCATACTCAACCATGTTTTTTATACAAGAAAAAGTTGACTCTAAATGATTTAGGGATTAGATCCCCCTATGGTGTAATAAATAATAGGCCGACCCTCGATCCATCTACAGTAAATGAACCATAAAATTATAGATTCCAAGGCTTCTCCTCATGGGGTGTGTCAATGATGGTCATTATAGATTCATCAGGAAATTGAAATGTGAGTGGATATGTGTTTGTGAGAGGTGCTTTAATAATTTGATCTACAAGAACTTATCCCTTGATTACCTTCTAATTGACATACTCTATGTCAAACTCATTGAGAAACATAACCTATTTATCCATTATAATTTGTAAAGATATTTTAGATAGTATATACTTGAGAAGATCTACCTTTGAAATGACCATGGTCTTATTATTCAACATGTAATGCAATAGTTTCTAAGCTATGCAGACAATAACTAGACAAGCTTTTTCAATAGGTGCATAGTTATGTTCATATGTAACAAAGGTATGGATTAGGTAGTATACAACATGATCCTTTCCATTTTCATAATGTTAAGCCAAGACTACCCCTAGAGCATGGTTATTAGCTTATAGGTATAACAATAATGGCTTTCTTGGCATAGGAGGTAAAAAAATACATAGATTAACAAGATAGTCTTTAAGTTATTGAAAAGCTATTTGACAGTGATCATCCCAATGAAATGTAACTCCCTTCTTTAAAAGATGTGTAAATATATGGAATTTGTACTCTAACTAAGAGATGAAGCATCATATTGATGGGATCTTACCCTATAAACTATGGAGTTGCTTTAAATTGGTTAGTGGTGACATCTTGGTTATAACAAGGACTTTAGCTAGATCAACTTCAATACCTCTACGAGACATGATGAAGCTAAGTAATTTTCCTAAAGTTACATTAAACACACATTTATTTGGATTGAACTTTACTTTGCACTCTTGTAATATTTCAAATATCTTATGCAACATTACTGGATGGTCAACCTTGGTTTTGGATTTTCCTAATATGTCATCAACATAGTCTTCAAAAATATCATGCATCATATCATGGAATATGATAGTCATGGCCCTTTGATATGTAGCTCTAGAATTTTTAAGTCCAAATGGCATTACCTAATAATAAAATGTTCTTCATAGAGTGGTAAACATTATTTTATGTTGGTCTTCTAGTGTTATTATAGACTAGTTGTATTCTGAAAAGCCATCCATGAGTGAAATAATTTCATAACCTATCATGGAGTCGATGATCATGTTGATATTAAGCAAGGGAAAATCATCTTTAGGATAAGCTTTATTTATGTCTTGAAAAATAGTAAAAATTGTAATCCCTTTAAGCTTTTTGTTAGTAGGTACCACATTAGAGATCCATTTTGAGTAGTCAATGGATCGGATATATCCTACTTCTAAGAGTTTTTCCCATTCTTTATTTACCAATAAAGCAATGTGAAGATGCATCTTATGTAAATTTTGTTTTACTAGTTTGGCATCAAGATTAACCACAAGGTGGTGGAGAACCAAGGTGGGGTCTAAACATGGCATGTAAGAATAGGCCCATGCAAATATATCTACAAATTATCTCAATAGAATTGTAAAACATCACATTCCTCCTCAGTGAGGGATGCTCCTAATTTTATCCATTTCAAGTTTGATGTTGTCTTGTTATTTAGCTCTATTGTATCTTCAACTAGAAGGGTCAAAACATCTTCTAGGATAGTAGGCAATCACTTGAAATATTAAATTATGTCAGGGTCCTCCATTAAGACTTGCTCTTCAACTTCTCCTAGGCATGATGAATCTTAGTCCCCTAATGGGAGATCTAGCTAAAAAATAGTCAAAATTTCTTCAAGAATTTGATCAAATACTTGTTGCTAAAAACTAAACTTGGATCCATAAGCAAATTCATCATTGGTGGTCTCCTAGTCTAAATTTTAAGAATAATGAACACCCCGATCTAATAGTGTCTAAAATAGATTTTCACCACTAGACTGGCCTTTATCTTTACTTTTTCCCTAGTCAAAAAGTGCCTCAAAGAGGTTTTCACTTTGGGACCTCAATGTTTTACTTATTTGTTTTTGGCTAAGGGTGTTCACTCACTCTCCAAAATAGGCTACAAGATATAATGTAATTGAGAATATTGACTTGTGATCTCCCAATGGAATGTTGTCTCTAAGGCCTAAAAAGTCATAGAATGCCTCATCATTTTAGAACTCATCAATAAACAAAGTAGATTCTTTTTGGTCCCAATCTATTAGTTAGGGATAATATAATGGCAATGAGTTATAATGAATAGCTAGGATAAGGGTAAAAATGACATTGTTATCAAATAGGTTGGCTTTAGCTAAGTCATCAAAGGTGGGACAATGATCAAACTCTACTTTACTGTCAACATCATCATCACTAGTTACTAGTGATGGAGTTTGAATAAGATATGTGAGGTCACCCCTAGGTAGTTTAAATCCAATTCCATAAGGTATTTCATACTTAGTCATGGAAATTGGCTCGATGGTTCCTTGTTGATTCATTCTGAGGCCTCTTCCTTCATAATTTTGACACTCTATGATCCTATTGGGAATATGATATTTTACATTTTCATAATAATTAGCTTAGTTATTTTTGTATAACCATGATTCCTCCCCTTCAAGAGGGTTAGCTCTTAGGCTATATGATGGTAAAAATGTGATAGGTTCCTTATCTTTGTTCTTTTGTTGCCAATGCATGTGTGGGGTAGCTTTAGGTCACTCAAAGGTTTTTGGATTCTGAGGAAGATTGGCAATATGAAATATATCATGGGTCACATACTCTCCTAGTCCATTATCTAAAATTTTGAAATGATTAGAAGCTTCATGAGGTGGCATGTGGGAAAGGGAATCTAAGGTATTATGATCTATGTAATAATCTGGTGAAGGATCAATAAGTATAGCCTTTCTTTTATTTTGCTTAGAGCTTGGATTCATGTTGTATTGATAATTTTAGCTTTGAAATTTAGCCTCGAGATGTTTGAAGTGTTCATATGGGTTTAAATCTCTTGGAATATTTACTTCCATCCCTATGTTGGAAAACTTGATACATTGGTGTAGTGTTGATGAGACTACATGAATATCATGTAACCAGGGTCTACCTAAGTGCATATTGTATGATAACTAAAGATCAAGCACATGGAAAAGTGTATCATGGGT
The DNA here is from genome assembly GCA_037957365.1 of Torreya grandis. NCBI lineage: Eukaryota > Viridiplantae > Streptophyta > Pinopsida > Cupressales > Taxaceae > Torreya > Torreya grandis. The sequence continues at coordinate 2,251,310 of JARHVA010002627.1, forward strand.
CAAAGGCCCAATGAAAAATGGAAAACTAATGGTGCCTTATGATTCTATTTCCTGATTATCATAGGCTTTGATAGTTATTATTTCTAGCTGGAGATCTACCATTGTGTACCCAAGAAGCTTGATGATCTTTAGAGACACTATGCTGAGGCTAGATCCATTGTCTATAAGGACACATTTCACTTTATACCAATTTATAAAAACTTCTATGTATAATAGATTATTATGGAGTGGGCCAAGAGAAGACATATCACTTTGGTTGAATGTGACTTGTTGGGCTAGAGCTAGGTGTCCAACCAAAGCTTGGAATTTATTAAGGGATATGTAACTAGCAATAGTGTATTGGGTAAAAAACTTATTAAATATGTTCTTGCGGATTATTGACATTAATAGCAAATATAAAATATAAATTTGTGCTGGTGTCTTCTATAATTGCTCCATAATATCAAATTTCTTGTCTTAGTAGTGAATGGCTTACTCTAAGGTTAAATGGTAGGTTGAATGACAAGTAAAGTGGTAGATGGTTGTGGGCATGGGATAGTAATCTTCAACCTCTAATTTGTGATTACAAAATCTGGATTAAATACTAAACCATTATTGATAATCAATGTTAGTAATGGTGTGGGACCAAATAGGACAAGTCTCAGTTGTTGGTGCACTCACATGTGGTCACATGGTAAGGATGAGTTATCGATATAAGGTCCAAAAGGTGAATTCCTAGTTTTTTAGTTTTCCTATATGACTTCACAAGTCAAATAAGGATTATCCATGTAATTTGGCTAAATTTTGTTGTTTAGCAATGGTCTAGGTTGATTAATGCTTAGCCTAGGATTAATGGAAATGGTATTAATGCTACACCCTAAAATATGACCTATAACCCTATTATAGTTATGTGAAACTACATGGTAGGTTTGTTGGTTATTACCATTCTAACCTTGGTTTTGTCCATTGTTTTATCATTGTAAATTTTGCTGATTTTATTTATTCTACTAGTTTAGTCTTTGATTTTGATACTATTGATTTTTTTATTGCACTTGCCATTATTGTTGATGTTGCTAATTATTTTGTTGCTACTGATTGTTATGTCAAGGAAATGGGTTTTGATAAATCCTAAGAGTTTGATTGGAAGTAGAAGAACTATTATCCAATGTTATCTCCCCATTCTCCAACATATTCTCAATTAAATGCTTGATTTGGACACATCTTCATAGATTATGCTCATTGACCCGATGATAGTTACATAATTCATTTTCACGATACCAATCAAGATAAATAATGATTTTGTATAGGCTAACTAATTAGATTAGTGGTATCAAGCTCATGAAATATAGACTCCATAAGTTCTCCTAGGTCACTAAAGACACAACGTATAGGCATGATACTTTTAGAAGGAGGGGTTTGTAATGGTAACAACTATTGTATTTATTATGCAGGTCTTAGTTGTTATAATTGCAACATTAGTTGGAGAGGTTGATATTTAAGAGTAATCTGAAAAGGTGGTATAGATGATGTTTTCACCATTTGTACATGATGGGATTCAATTACTCCATTTCCCATAACATTCCTATTACAATTGAATTGCTTCAGTCTTTCTTGGTTATTAGCCTATGCTGATTATGATGCTAGTGATTGAATGGGATGTTGATGTTGGTCATTTCCATAATTAGTACCTTGATTTGGATTAGTTGAATTAATCTTGATAACTCCATTATTGATGAGATTTCACTCAATCAACAAACCTTTATCGATGATTTCCTTGAAAGTATGTGCACATTTTAGTTCCAAATGATAAGCTATCTCACTATGCAATTTTTTGGTAAACATAGTAGCTAATTATTTATCTAATAAACTATGGGTTAAATGGCTTGCAAGGGCTCTCCATCACTGTAGATAACTTATGAAAATCTCACTAGCTTTTTTCTTTACTTGTGTTAAGTCCACTAATGAAATCTCATGCTCAAGATTATAGGAAAAGTGTTGCACAAACTTATCAGAAAGATCATCAAAATCTATTAATTAATTTTAGGGTAATTTTAAAAACCACTCCAAGGATTTTCCATCCAAACTCCTTGGAACCAATAGTAAAAGGTAAATGTTGCTATATTCCACTAGTTGACATGTGATAAAGAATTTAGTCAAATGAGCCTTAGGGTCACCTTTCCCTTTGTATTTGCCAAATTTTGGTGGTTCATGTCCTGGAGGAAATGGTATTTTCAAATAATCCATGTTGAATGGGTAGGAATTCACATCATCCAATTTGAACTTTTTAATCTGCTTACTAGCTTGAATGGTAGCAATTGCATCCTTTATCTATTGTAATTCTTTGGATAGGAAAATAGAAGGAACATTGGTTTGAGGGAGAGTATTGGTTTGGGTAGATGGTTGGGAGGTCAAAATTGAGACACTTTAACTAGGGTATGATGGAGATACCTATTAGGGTATATTGGTTTGGTTAGGGAATGGACCAGGAATACGCATATGTGGATTAGGATGTACTTGAAATTGCACACTTAGTTGTGTGATATTTTGGTCTGGGTTGGTGATAAAGGTTTAACTTGGAGGATTTTGTGGTTGAGATGGAGGGATATAACTATAATGTGCCTAATGTGGTTGAAAAGGGATATGTTATTGATTAACTAAACTTTGTTGTTGAGAGGGAACTTATAGACCAAGACCCTATCTCTATATTTGCGGTATATTTTAAACCAATAGTTGTCTAGTAGGTACTTGAGAAACATGGGGACCTCCTTTTTGCATGAATCCTTATGAGGAAGTGAAAGTAGGTTGTAGATTTGGCATCTATCACTGATCAATATTTACACGTCATTGACTAGTCATTACTTGGTTTTGGATTAGCATATTAGTCTATGATTGAAGAGGTATGTTCATTGTTACTTCGTGAGGTGGAAAATTAGTTTCCCTTGATTAAGGTGGTAATGTATTTGTCCTCTACTACATTGATACACTAGATTGTGCCTCTTATTGTGGAATACCACTCATTACTTGTTGAGGATGAGTAGGATTCATCACATTCTATTGTTAAGGTGTGACATTGATTGTTATTTGATTACCTAATCTCATAAGTTGTACACTTGAGGAAGTAATTGGTTGAGGTTGGGTTGTAGAAACTCCTATTCCCTAGTATGATGATCCACACATGGGATGAACTACATACACATGTTGTTGGCTAGTTATTTGTATGTTAGTACCATTTTGATTAGGATGGAAATTATTTGTACATTATCTACTACATTTGGATCATTATTATATGTAGAGGCTGAAGACACTTCTTAAATAATGGGCATATGCATCAAGTTATCTATCAAATTAGTTTGTATGAATGGGTTAGAACTCAGATTCTCTTGTCTAGTTAATTTTATTAATACTCTTTTTCAAGGAATTAGGTCAATAAGAGGCTTAATTACCATGTTCATCTAATTGAAATTATGTGCTAGATTTAGGTAGGTTTGATATGTTGTCTAGATTTCATTAAAGTAATCTTCCATGATGTTCCTACCTTGATTAGATATATTAGGATCTTGGTATGTTGTTTGGACTAGAGCCATAGGATTGCTAGAAGAAGCTTGTTGATCATAAATGATATTGTGGGGCACTCTTACTAGACTCAATAAACTTTTATGGAGAAAGTCTACTAAAAACTTGGCCCCTACCTCTATGGCTCTAACCAAAATCTCATCTTTGTTCTATAAAAAATGTCACTCAAACAAAATGGATCACAGGTGGAAGCTATATTAGTAGAATATGAATGTTGAAGTACTAGCTCATCCACGGTGGGTATTATAGCTAGGTATTGTTTAGTTTTTTCTTGGTCTTGTTTTGAATAAGGTGGTGTGTTAACCTGATAATTAACTAATGGATCTTGGCTTTGTGCCCTTGATTGAGTATTATAAGATGGATAAGAATCCATATCATAATCAATATTATTTTCATAGGGGTCTTGCACCATTTCTTCGTATGCAACTACATTACTAATCCTTAGATTGTACATGAGTCCACTACAAGTGTAGGAATACATGTTGGGATTCATAGTCAATGTTTTGTGATAAAAGTTCAAACATTTATACAAACTCTAAAAAAGACAATGTCTAAAATAGATGATGTTCCAACATGGTCTAGATTCATCAAAAAGATCAAATGGCTTATGAAAATATTTGTGAGGAAACAAGCCAGAATGAAGTATTTAATGTTTCACTATTCACACAAAGATAAGCAAGTAAATGGACCAAAAATCAAAATGCCATAATATAAGATAAAAGTGTTTCAAATTAGTATAATGTAGGAATTAAAAAATTTCTAGGTCTTTTGGTCAAATATGGCATCACAACCTAGGCTCAAAAAAGGCATGTGCTAGGAATCTTGGCCAAATGGTGTCAAAATCTAGACTTTTAAATAGATGAAAGTTTTAATCTAATGGATTTAAAACACTTGTAACAAACACTAGGCATTTGATTCTTGGACATAAAATTGATCAAATAGGTATAAGGTATGAAACAAAAGGCACTTTATAAATAATTCATTTTCTCACAAAAAATGGTATAAAACTTCATTCTTTTGACAAACAAGCTAGACAAAAGTGAACAATGTAATTGTTTTAGACAAAAGATTACAAAAGTACACTCAGATTGGTCTAAAAATGTAGGAAAATTTTTAGAAATTTATGTAAGAGGATCCATGAAATAATATTCAAAATATTTTTGGAAGCGTAATGATGCTATACTACCCAAACTGTGTGACAAAAAAGTTTGTTTCAAAAACTCTCTAAGGCAAAGACATTTTCCTACAATTTTGATAGCATAAAAATACTTTGCTTGACTCAAAATATTATGGTGCATAGATTCAAAGTGAAAGTGCTTAGCTCAAAATGACTTAAGTCTACAAATAGTGATAATGATATTGAGTCTAAAATGGCCTTCAACCTAAATTGGAAATTGAACTTAAGTTCCCTCAAGTTTAGTGCAAATGGTGAACCCACTTAACACATCAACCTTATGAACTTATAAAGGTGGAATTTCAAATTTTGATTATAAGTGAAGGACTTAAAAAACTTTGGTAAAGGTCTAGACTCAATTGGATAACATAACTATGACAAAGTGGATGATATGACTCTCAATCTTTTGATGAACTTTTGAACAAGGCAAATTGATGATCTCATTCAGGAAACAAATTTCCTCTTTGTGCAAAGGAAAATTTAGACTATGTGTTTGGTTTGGATTGTTTTTTTACACCAAGTTTTGACTTCAAACAAGACTTTCATCTAGGATAAGACCAACTAATTAACCACTCTTAGATCCTAATCTGACAAGGTTACTTGGTATTATTGAAATCCATCAATATACATCATTTCAGAGGATTTTAAGTGTTCATCCAAAAGTAAATACACATTATATAGTAGGGTTTTTACACCCCCCTTCTCTCAAATGATAGTACTATGACATGGACCTTAAGGCACACCTTACACAAGCAATACTTCTATGGAAAGTGGGGATTTGTCTAAGATCTAACAAGTTTTTGTAGGATCTAGAGGAATAAATTGCACAATGACTTTCATGCCAATTAATGTAAAATAAAAGTATAGATTTTGGGTCTGTATCACTTGTCTTATTGATAAAATGTCTAGTCCTTTTTACAACCACAATATCCTATTGTTCACTCAATGTAGTGTGATGTCTAAAGTACTACTACATCCCATGTACAGCTCTAATTAGGAGACAAATGAAGTCAATGTTAAGAGGTGAAACCCTAGGTCAAAGCTTCCCTAAAGAACTCGTGGAAGGTGATGAAGTCCCCCTGAAAAGCCAAGTTTGCATAAAAATAAAGAAAGCATGAAAGTAGAAAGACTTTAGGGTCATTTTCAAGGTCACCCATACTTTGAGGAGTTTTTGGGGAGTGATTTAGATTACTTTCTTTCTAAGCCTTAGACTAGGATATTTTTAATAGGAATGGCACTTTTGATTTCAAGGGTTCCCTAAAGGAGACAAATGGAAGAGCATACATGCAACATTCCTCTTTTTGCCAAATAAAATATAATTAAACAACTAAGAAAATACAAAGGGCTTTGAAAAGTTGAGTTCATTTTTAAGCCCAAAGGGAAAGTGAGGTGGTTTTCATTTGACCCCTTGGTTTTAGTTGGAAACTTTGAAAATATTCACCATAAATATAAAAAAATCTTTTGTTAAACACCAAAACAAGGTTCCTAATTGATTTTTAAGCATGTAAAAGGTGATATAAACATGTTTTTAGCAAATTTCAAGTTTGGTCCTACAAAAAAAATCTTAGAATGTCATTTAGATTTGAAGATCTTTATCATTTGAAATAACAAACTTTAAAGAAATATTTCTCAGGTCTATGTTTTAAGAAAAACATAGTGACCGACATCGGTTTATATAACTGATGATGGTTACATTTTCTAATCGATGTTAGTTATCCAACTGACATCATTCATACCAAAGTTACCGATGGTAGGTATACAACTGATGTCATTTTTGCTAACTAACATCAGTTAATATATACAACTGATGTCGATCTTACTTGCTGACGTCAGTTATTGTGTAAAATCATGGCAAATAAAAAATGGAAAAATAAAGTTAGAAAATCAATTTTCAAGAGTTTTAAGGGTCCAAATAAATATTTTAAAGTTTAAAAATGATCTTCTTCAGGTGTGAGATGTGTTTAGTCCCATCGGGCATGCCATATGTGATCTATGAATATGACTCAAGAGAGGATGGTTAGTATCGTGTTAACTCCAAAATGAAAATAAAATGAAAGAAACACACTAATAGCATAACATCTCTAGTCTTAGACACTAGGGAGAGCTTATTTAATAAAAATAAATGACAAACACAACTAAAAAGTAAGGAATAAAACAAAATAATTCCTTCTCCTTCCTTGGATCCTCCAAATGCCTTGTAGTAGTGGCTTGCTCAGTTTTGTACTCATGAAGTCCTTGGCAATGGAAGTTTGGCTACCTCCATCTCGCCTTGATACCTTTGGCTTGTGGCTTGGCTTGGCTTGGAATCAATTTGGCATAGTAACACTAATTTCATTTTAGAACTAATATTGCATTATAACTTTTCATTCTCAAGTCTTAGAAATGATGTGGTGAGGCCTCCTATTTATAGATTTTGACAAATGTCTAAAATCAACCTAAACCATCCATCTTGAGATTGAGATGTGTGGTTGAGGATTAATTCAATTTTTGGAATTAATTTTGTAATTATCCTCATCATGACATTAGAATAAGGGGTAATTAAGAGGCATGGAGGGCATCATGGAAGGCATTGATGAGGCATGGAAGGCATGAATCCTGATATTTGTGGCATTTTCTATCTTGGGATGTCTTCCCAGGAAATGAGGTCACCTGATGATGAAGATATTCAATATTCATTTCCAAAACAAATTATTCAACAAGTTTCCATGAAATTATTAATTAGGCCTTGATTTGGATTAGTTATCTCTTAAGTATGCTTAAGCACTTTATGCACAATTTACTCAAATTGATCAGAATGCCTTGTTATTGGTCTAAAATTTGATTAGATTAGAATTGGAAAGAAATGTTAGATGAATTGGATTTGTATTCCCATTTAGGATGTTACCAAAAAAAATAACAAAGGCACCTGAATTTTATAGAATATTTGATAGGAAAGAGCAATCTAGAGCACCTACGTGCAAAATTGGCATTTTGACTCAGAATAATCTGATCAAAGTTAGCTAGTCCATAAATTGCATTGCCCCATTTAGGGATACCCTAGCCAAAATATGAAATTGGATATGTTATTTTCACATAATTTAGCATGTTTGAGTGTTTTTAGGACAAATTATGCATTTTGGGTGGAAATTGGTCAAAATCCTGGTTGGAGGTTATTGGTGCCTAGATTTAGGTGTCTACAGACATGTCAACTAGGGTTTTGAACATCTGATAAGTTCTCACACAAAATAAAAAATATAATTAAAATCTAAAATTTAATTTGAATAAGTCAAAAAATATTAACAATTTTAGTTTTAGGAGGTTTTGATCACTAGGCCTTCCAAACTACAAGCTTTTAGAAAAATAAAGTCAACAAATCCATCTAACAATCTTATTATTATTTAACATGCACTATATTATATTTATAATTTTTTATCTAATTTTTTAGATTATATATATATATATATATATATATATATGTAAATTTAAAAGTAAATCAATGTTACCATTTCTAACTTTTTGGATTAAAAACTAATTTAGAAGGTGGGTCACTTCTAATGTTTCATGTAATATTTATTTTTAATAAATAAATTATTTTTTAAATATTTCATACAACTATATGAAAATAAAATTTTACCTGTATCTCACTTCAAGAGAATAATGGTACTAAGAGTAAATTTTGGGGATACACATTAGATTATATAAGGCACCAAACTTTGCCAACCTTCTTAAAAGCATGCCACAAACCATAATAGAACTCCAAAATAATTTTTTTGATGCAAAACTAGTATTTACAATATTTTTTGTTGTATCATTCATATAATGGATTCCATAGGTAGATGAAAAAAATTCATAAATGATTCAACTATTTTAGATGCTTTGTAGGAGGTCTTACTAGACAAAAACACTCTAGATCTCCACTTTAGAAGAGAGAGATAGATGCAAAGGTATTAAAATGAATTATTATGATTTGTTTAATTTTACATAGCCATAAGTGGGCTATACCATCATTCCATAACTAATGATAAAATAAAAAACTTGAATCTGATGCTTTAGGGGCTTTACAGGAGTGTTAGGCAGGCCAAAAAATGAAGATCTAGCACATTAGAACTTATAAAATAACCTACAGAAGCAATAACTTAATTTTTTTCATTTATTAAAGTCATAAGTTGTAAAATTATGACCAAGTTGATATTGGGTGAAAAAAATTGAAATTTTCTTTTGGTTTCTCAATAAAATCCAATGATGATTCAATGGAGATTTGAGAGATCAAGAAAGGTTACTAAATGAATGTTATGAGATTTTAAACCTTCAATATGCCACATAGGGCCATACCACTCTAAATTATTAGGAAAACTTAAATTTTATTTGAAATTTAACCTTAAAATTAATATAGATTAATTTATAATCTTGCCAATCCTCTACACTCCCTCAAGACCTTATTCTATGTAAGAACAATTTAACTTTTTTTAAAAAGTTTTGTCTACACTATTTTTAGAAATAAATTGAATTACACATGAAACTATCATTAATGTCATAATTTAGATGCCAAATAATGTAAAAATTGAAATACAAATGACAAGTGACATAATATGTAGGTGGGAAAACCTTTAAGAGGTAAACAACCCACAAGATGATAATTATTCAAATATGAGAAACTTTGTACCCAATACATTAAATTCTCCTTTTAACTTATTCATGCAGTGCTTCATAAAATTCACAAATTTGATATGATCAAATAATCTCATACTCATGATATAATTTCACAATAGGGGTAAAACTCTATTTATAGTGAATTACCAAGGAAGGTGACCATTGTAAAAATAATGGTTCCATCTATCTCAAAATTATATTTAATAAAATTTGATAAGAATTAGATAGATATAATATTATTATTTATTAAACTAAGGTTTTTATCTCAAGTCCATAAATAATATATTATTCATTATTTAATTAATACGAAGGTGACCTAAGGGTTATTGAAACACCACTTAGTCATTAAATATTCTAATAGTTAGTTTATGATTTATACCCTATTGACAACAAGAAAACCCCCCACAATATAACCAAAAATGATGAGGGTCATTGCATCCTCTTGATTTAATAAACTAAGTCAAGTTGATGTCATATAAGACCAAGTTTGGTGTCCAATGATAATCAATAGTAAGGTATGACATATAGTGTCTAATATTTGTATGTTTGGGGGGAGTTTTGGATCATTTAATCCTAAATATCTAGTCTACTTAATTAAACTTAAAGATAACCAATTGCTTGTAAAGCAAACACGCTTAATGAATTGAAATGCTTGTAAGGGAAATAAACTTTTCTGAAATTGAAAATTATTTTGAAAGAAACTCACTTATTGAAATTTAAATTACATTAGACTAAACACACCTTTAATCTATTTGTAGAAAGGTAAATTATAAAAAAACTAAACACACTTTTAATATAAGTTGTTGAGATTGAAATTATTGTGAAAGACAAATGCTTGAAATTTAAATGGATGAAAGTAATATTGATTGGAACACACATGCATAAACACACATACCTTTAGGTTGAACATATAACAAAATATTTTTCATAAAGGAATGAATGTTAAAAACACATTAAAATAAACATATAAATACCACAATAGATCCTAATTCCTTGGTTTAGTTGGCCCTTACTATCCCTTGGAATAGGATTAGAACATTATATTTGTGAGAATGTCATGTAATCAATTTTTCATTAACTCTCAAGAAATTTGTACAATCTATAAATGCTTGATAACTCTTAACAACTTATTATTCAATCCATGTTATATCTACGACTAAATCAACAAGAAGATGTTATTTATATATCACAACACTTTTACAATAGTTGATCAAAATAGAGTAACTATGTAAAAATATTATGACTAACTAGAATCTTGTTTATTAAAACATAAAATATTACAACCTCCTACATTTTAAGGGTAAAACTAGTGGAATAGTGATGATATAAGTCTGTATGTGGTATTCTTAGGTACTACTAGTTAAAACATCTTTTGTAGTTATAAATATATTCATTTTGTTTACCAATCTTCTCCATAATATTCATAGCTACATTTTAAGATAACTTGTTATAAATAAATTGTTATAAAAATAATAATATTATCTTTGGTAGCTTTATACATGAACATTAGAAATGTGAAAAAATACATTTGAACACTTCTGACCAAGCATGCATAATTTATACAATGTTTTTGATTAATTAAGGCGGTAAACTAGGGGCTGAACCCTATACAGTCAAAAAAGATAGGAAGGCTGGCAAACAAAAGATGCCAGCACCAAACCAATGGCACAGCCGAGAAATAAAGTCAGAAGCAAAACAAAACACTAGAAAGACCAGAGTCAAAAAGGATGAAACTACATAACTATAGAATTAACAAGATCCTTAAGATTCTCAATGTCTACATTGTCAACATTCCCTAGATTACCCATCGCTTCCATGATCCGCAATGGCCTTCTCCATGTGGACCACCTTTGAAAGCTATCTTCGTCATCCATGTGCATCATTCATGCTTTGTCATCTCCTTCTGAATGATCTCTCTAATTTTTGGGGGTATATGAGCCCCTTGTCGCCATACCCTCCATCCTGAGAATTGCTGACCAAGGTTGGCATAAGCATCAGCAACCCTGTTACCTTCTCTATAGGTGTGGGTAATCTCAACTTCAGAAAACTTTGTAAAAGAAACTAGATGTCTGTAATGATATATTTTAGATGGATACCAATGTTAGATCCTTTATTAATGGCATCTATGATCAACTTAGAATCTCCTTGAATATTCAAATTTATGATTCCTAGGGATATAGCTAACTTTAACCCCCAAAGTAAGGCCATAGCTTCATCATAGTTATTGCTCTGGCAACCCATGTTACTAGCATAGATAGCAGACATCCCTCCTTTTTCATTTCTTATTATTCCTCCTCCACTTGATTTATCACTCAACTTGGATGCATAATCAAAATTGAGTTTCATCCAATTGGGTTTAGGTGGTATCCATTTAGTATGAAGTCTCTCAAGAATTTTGGAATTATCATGCCCAGGGATAAGGTTTAAAACCTTCCATTTGGTAGAAATTTGACTTTCAAATTTAGATAGGGTTTCTCCACAACACTAATATGAGCTGCTATAACACTTTCCAAGATGGTCCTATCAAAGGAGTTAAACACCTGAGTAGCATTTATAGCAGTGTCCCTAAAAATTATGTGATTTTGCTCTTTCCATAAAGTCCAGATCAAGCATGGTAGAGCTTGTTTCCATAGTTCCTTAATCTAGGGATGTGAGAAGGTTGAGTTCCAGTTGAGAATTACTTTTTTAAGGTCAGAATTGAAAACCCATTCAATGCCAAAGTTGTTAAGTATTTTGCTCCATAAATCTTGGGTAAACTCACAGTGTATGAATAGGTGTGAAACTGATTCCTCTCTCGAACCACACAGAAAACATCTGTTGACCAAAGTAAACCCCCTCTTTTGAAGGTTGTCCTGAGTAAGGATTTTGTTATGGGTAGCAACCCACCAAAACAAGTTAATCTTTGGAATGAGTTTATGATTCCAAACCTTTTTCCATACCTCCTTATTTTGAGCTTCAGGTGTAAGCAGATGATAGGTAGATTTGACAGAGAACAATCCATTCTTATTCAGCCACCAATATTATTCATCCTCCTAAGGGAAGAGTGGGATTCTGATATCCTAAACACATTGCTAGATCTCCCAAATTCTTGGGATAAGCTCAGGCCTGTGCACACAGCAATCCAAAAGGTTTTTCCAGCTCCTTATCCCATTATTATTTTTCATATAATCACTAACCCTATCACCAAAGAATTGAGTAGTTAGGCCTATAATTTCTCCATATTTTCCTTGTGAGATGAGAGGCTTGTCCCTTAACCAATTATCCTCCTAGAATTTAATCTGTAGGCCATTTCCCAGCTTCCACCTAATTCCCTGTTTGAGAAGACTTCTACTTTTTAGCATTTTATTCCATATCACAGACCCTTGGGGGCATAGGCATACAAAATATAGTTTGTCAAGCTCTTGTACGTCACATAAACTAATATGGGCAACTCCAGATCTAGTCTCAACATTTCCAAAACCAAACTAATGGACTCTAAAACTAATATGATTGACTTTAGAGCTAGCTTAGGGATCACCAGAGCTAGTCCATGATGGAATTTAATTAATTCATTGAAATATTATTACTCACCCAAAACATAATAATTTATTATAGTGTATATATATGTCTTGTATATCAAAAACTAGTGGATTTTTATCCAAAATGTTAGAATGAAGTAGGGAAAATAGGAAATATAAACTCTCATAGAATAATTAAGGTAAAAGTACTCATTTCTAATTTGGATTAGTAATAAGTTATAGAATTCACATTTAAATACACATGAAATTAAGGTTATTTTTAGAAAAAATGAGGTTATTTATCATATATAATGAGCCATTTTATGGACTCATCATTATAGATATGCAATTCATCACAAATCTTATAATGCTAGATATTACACTTATTTATGCTCCGCTAGTTTATTACACTAGGTTTTGAGTGGGGAGATACTTATGACCATCCATTGGATTAGATCATAGGACATACTTTTCCTTCTAAAAAAATATTAAAAAAACAAAAAACCTACAAATATTTAGCATTGCCATACCTTATTATCTCCTTGGCATCTATGATGTTGGTTCCATGCTAGTGTATAACATATCATTTATTTTTATATACACATGTGTTTCATACATCTTGTGAGTGTGATACATGTAGACACAGGCACATGATATATTCACATACAAATATTGGGCCCTTGATCTATTCACATTATTATTACGTTGGGTGAATGTATTTCTTTGATCATGATACATCCAGGTTACATTATTAAATGATCATTTTCATTATCATGTTTGAGCTTTTATACTTACACATGGTTTTATCAATGCATATATATTTTTTAGCCTACTTAATATGTAATTTACTTAATGTTATTTGCTAACACATATATCTATGGACTAGTATGAAATTCTTATATTTCTATGGTTTATTTTTTTCACTTCCTTTAGTATGTCCCTTTCGTGACATTACCTTGCAATGTATTTAATGTTAAAGATTTTGAATATGCTCTATAATTTGAAACCCCTACCTTTTTTTTACCTATTTTGACATTTTAATATGTCATATTTTTTTATATGTGGACATTTAAACACCTTTATATACTCTAGGGACATTTTACTAAGTTATATCCCTTTCATTGTGTGGAATTTGAACATGACCCTTGTATGTGATCTCCTTGGACCTTTACCTTTTGTGTTACTTTTAAAGCTCTTGTATTTGTGATTGATGTATTGCTAAGCTTATAATATTACTCTCTAGACACTACATGATCTACATCATGCATCTTAGGGTTTTATGTGATCACAGATTATGTACCTCATTTTGATATCTTCTTAAACATGTTAATCATATTTTTTACATGATTTGTAACCAAATTATATATTTATCTTGTCCTTTTAATTCAAAGGAGGTAATAGCTTCTACTTCCTCTCACCTAAATGTGGGGGGGGGGGATATTAGTGGGGGCATCAATAAATACATAGATTCCACACTTTTCATAATTTCATATTATAGTGGAGGAGGCAATTTATGGAAACTTATTCTCCAAAATTACTCAGAGTCTTAGCTTCTCTAAATTCTATGGGGGCATGTCATAGAAACATGCCCTCTTCACATAAAAAAAATCATTGTTTTCCAATTTACATGGTTATATGATTCAAATACACATTTTTGAGAGAATTTTATACATTGTTACCATTATTATACCCAACTTTTAGATTAAGACATATATGATGTACATATGCAATGCTAAGAAAACATTAAATTATAATATTAAATCAGATTTTAGATTTCAAATACTACTATGGAATATTATCATACCCAACATGGAATTTTATTGAGCCATTATACTTTATTAGTTGGTTCATATTTTGGAAAGTTCGAGGTTATTAAATCACTTAATATTATAAATTTTATATGTTAGACTTGATTAAATAATTTAACTTCACTAGATTTATAGGATGGAGTGATTAAAACATCCACCCTCATCTAATATATAATGTGATTTGATTAGATCACTCACATTCACAAGGTTATAAGTATGATTGGATTATATGGTTGAGATTGTGAATAAGGATTATGTAGTGGGGAGGATAGTCTTGTGTTAGTCCAATAAAACAAATCAAAATAACACACTAAAATCCTTACACATATAGCCTAAACACTAGGAAGAGTATAGGTAACAAACATAAAAATGAAATCACAACTAGAACACAAAATAAAACACTCTTTTACCTTCCTTAGATCTCCAAATGGCTTGTTGAAGTGGCTTGCTCAGCTCATGCATCAATAAATCTTTATTAATGGAGCTTTGTTGGCTTCACCTTTCCTTGGAACCTTAGTTTGGTTGCTTGGATTATGATTTTGGCATGGTAACATTAGTTTCATGAAGCTTATGGAGTAAATATTTCATAATAACTCTACACTATCAAAGATTAAACATCAATAGGTATGGGCTTGTATTTATACCATCAAAAGTGAACTATCACCTAAGGTGAGTTAAGGTTGAGTTTAAACATGGAATGAGTTAAAAATAATCCTAGATGAGTTGAGGCTAACCCCAATTGAGTCAAAAAATATCATGTAATTATGATTTTCAATTACTAGACATTGCTCTCAAAATAGGCATTTTTTTATATTTTGGAAGATCTTGACAACTCATAAAGGCAATGATGGAAAGGCTTGATATTTTGAATTTTGGAATTTCCTTTTTTAGATATTCAAATAGTTGTAAATGGATAATTTATCTAAGAATTTTATCTATTTTAATAAGTTGATTCATTTTGATTAGCATTTTAGCTATTTTAATATTTGATTAAGTGCCACACTTAATAGGTCCATAGCCAAACTACCAGATGTTAACTCATAAGGTGATTGAGGATGAATCCATGAGAGGTTATTATTGTATACAAGCTACTATCCTAAATAGGGATGCCTCAACATGATTCTGAGTATTGAGGAATGATGCACAAATAAAATTAGGGCATTGAATGATTCTCATGCTTAATTTGCAATGTTTGGTTGGAATTAGTCTGAAGTCTAGTTGAAAACTAGTTGTGGCTAAAATTTGTTGTTTATAGGTTTCCACTATTTGGGAAGGCATTACGAGCTATATGAACAATAACATCTTCTCAAATAATTAAAATTTATTATATTCCTACTTCTTTAATGGCACTAGATGATCCTTGGATTCCCCCTTTAGGGATCGATCGACAATTAAGGTCGATGACTGGTCCTCTAAAGAAGGAAAATTATGGGACCAAAAGGTAAAAGGGTATAAAAGACTACTTTTCCCACAATAAGTTATAATCAGTAGTATAATGAAATTCCCCATTTGGGTAGATAAAAGTGTGATTTACATAAAGGTGGCTAAAATCATTGGCATGGGTGGGTAAATAGATAATGATTATCCCAAAGGTGGTTATAATCATTATCCAAAAATAAAATGGTAACAATAGAATGATTTGCCTAAAGGTGATTATAATCATCTAAATGAAATCAATGATTTATCCAAAGGCAATAATAATCATTGGTAGATTTGAAACATGACCTAATTGGGTAGATAGAGATAAATATTTGCCCAAATGAAGTTATAATCATTGTCACAATAGGTTGGAATTAAAAAATAATGATTTACCTAAAGGTGGTTAGGATCATTGGTATGGAAATTTGGATCTAAACACAATGATTTTCCTAAAGGTAGTTATAATCATTAGTACTATAGGTAGGATAATATGACAAATTAGAAAAGTTGGCATACATAATGAATCCATATTCATAGAGTAAGAATATGATGGTGCAGAGGAGAAAGATGAATTTGGGTAAATTAATAATATCCTTATGAACTTCATAACTATGAAGGATTAAAATTCTTGTGTGGTTTAATTACTTTGTATGTGGGAAATGATTTGGATAGATTGGGAATTATTTAGGTGACCATGGAGAAGTACCGTGACTTCATTGCTTGTAAGATTTCCCAGGATTTTTTTTTATAGCATGTGAAAGTATGCATCATGATATAAAATACCATGATAAATTAATTAAAATATGCATAAAGACTGATACATGATCCAATAAATAATAAAAAAATAATTCACTAATGATAATGATCATGATGATAATGTGGATGTATGAATATGGATGGACTTAAGTATAATTATCAAGGAATCACCCAATGAACACATATATTCTAAGTCAAGGCACAAGAATGAAAGTAAACAAATAGGAAAATGAAAAATTGAACATGAAGATAAAATACTAATAAATAAAAATCATAATAAAACACCAAGTGAATAAATATAATCAATGGTTAATCACAATGTTAGTTTAAATGACACAACAACAAAAACAAAAGAATAGACAATGCCCCTAGGCTATATGAGACAATGATAAAAACAAAATGGATAAATAAAATAAAAAGAAAGGGTAGTCGCGATAACTCTAGATGCACTAGGCAAGTGGACGTCGCCTACATAGTTCCATGGATGCAAGATCCAACATAAACTTTAGGCCAAATGTATTTATATTAGGATATGGGATAGAAGAAAAATAATGACCAATAAAATATGATTGATGAGGTAGAATAATATGGGAATAGTCTCTAAAAGTGACAAGAGCATAAGATGAAGCATAGTGTTCATTAATGTATCAAACTTGAATACATAATTCATAATATGAAAACTTATAAATTGGTAAGAGAGTAAGGCTTAGGAACCAACAAGGATGGGGAAACTAAAGGACAAGTAGTTTCTTATGAATGAGTTAGGGTTCCTATAATCCTTAAGGCAAAAAAGTGGTTAATTTGGTGATTTTTAGGATTTTCTAGATCATTTTCAAATGTTTTTAAAATTTTCCAAGAATTTCAACTTGATTTGATAATGACAAGATACTAATTGGTCCAACTCATAAAATGGCGAGAGCATTCAAACTTGAAATTACTTAAAAAATGGTGAGAGTGTGGTAAAGGGTGATTGAACTAGCCTTAATGTGAATTGAACACTACCTACATAGTCTCAGGATGGGATCTCAAGTCATTGTAGTTATGCCTTACAAAGGAGGAATCTAACTATTTAGTAGCAAGTTCTCAAATTAGGCTAATGACATAATACAACATAGGAATGTATGAATTCAAGTCATGATAAATATGTTGTTCCTAATTTTCCCATAGGTGGTTATAATTAGGAAACAATGGCATAGGTAAATGATACTAATTTTCCTAAAGGTGGTTATAATTAGTAGCATAGAGTGAAACACTGATTTTTCTAAAGCCATTTATAATAAAGAACAATCAAATGAAAAAAATAAGGAATGATGGTTACAACTACCAAACCATTATCATACTAGTCCAAAATACTATCTCTATCTAGAATACATAATAAACTATTGAAACTTGATCAGAATCCTCTCATTGAAGGTGCCCAAAGAAATAATAGAATATAACCAAGGTCAAAGGGGTTGGGTAGGGAGGGTAAAAACAATATTTGGTCAATAGGAAAGGTATGGTAGAATTGTATAGGGTATGGTACAAAGAATGATGATGATATTACCATATAACATAAACATGCCTCATCTATAATACTTAAAGTTTCTCAAACAAAGTAATGCTTGAGGTGTAATATTTTCATCAGCTCATCAAGTTCATATTCATATGGTGTTGTGATCCTATATTCTATGGAGCCATAATTTGCAATAATGGCATAGGGGTATATCCAATTAGGTTTGAAATTTACATTCTTATTCTTCTTGATCATGATGTTGTTTTGGTTTTTTTTAGAACAAGATCCCCAAGGTCAATCTTTTTGTGTTTGACACATTATTTATAGTGGCCACATAGTTGGTTATGGTATTATTGAAGGATGTTGACAATGGCCATCCATTTTTAATCAAGTAACTCTAGCTATTTCAAGTGAGCTACTCATTAATCTTCATCATCAAGTACATGTTTTAAAAAATGCATAGAGAATGTATCCCAACCTCAATGGTAAGAATGGCCTCAGTGCCATACATTGGGGTATACAAAGTGACTCATATTGGGGTATGGTAATTAGTGTGGTATGCATAGAGGACACAAAAAATTTGAGGTGTTAATTGCATCCATAATCATTGCTAATATTTTTAAGGATGTTGACAATGGTTTTGTTGGATTCTTCTACTTGGCCATTACCTTATGGGTAATGTGTGGTAGAAAAATGTTGAGTGATATTATAATTTAAACACAATGTTTTGGCATCTTTATTCTTAAATGATCTACCATTATTAGATATAATGTTGGATGGGATACCATAGTGTCATATGAGATGGTTAAAGATGAACTTGGAATTTGTTTTTCTAATCACGTGAGGGGTATAGGTTCAACTCACTTAGTGAAATATTTGATAGTAGTAAGGATGTGTTTATGTCCATGAAATGAGGTAGGGTTAATCTTTCTAATGAGATTGAGGCCTTATATATAAAATGGCCATGTAGTAAGCATTGGTTTTAGTGTTTTGGCTAGGGCATAAATTAGATTGGCATGCCTTTGATATTTGTTGCACCTTTTGATGTAAGTAGCTACATTTTCATCCATAGTTGGTGAATAATAATTGATATGTAAGATATTATTAGATAGGAAATCCCTACAGGTGTGGGATCCACATATTTTTTCATTAACTTCCCATAATGCTCATGTTACTTCTATCAAATTTAAAAAATGAAGAGTTCTATCAAAGCTATAATAGTAAAGGGTTGGGCCAAGTAAGGTATAATGTGAGTATTTGTGGGTAACTACTTTTTGTTGTTTCCATGATATGTCTAGTGGAATGTTATGGTCATGAAGTTAAGTAAAGAGGTAAAAATACCATTTAGAGATATGACCAACAATATCGTAGATCATTGCAATAGTTGAAGGTTCATGAACAGGAACTAAAATATTTTCAACAAGGAATTGATATTCTTTTTCCTTGTCAGTGTGATGGATCAAAGAATTGATGGTTTCCATAGCATGTGTTGTCCTATTACTATCCCTAGGTATGTGTTCAAATTGTATATCATTGATCTACTATTTAATAATGTTGATCATAGCCTTATATGCCAATTAGTTTTCATCTTTGGTCTGAAAGTGGTATGTAACCTGATTGATGATTAACTAAGAATCACCATAAAGTGTTATATGTTTAATATTCCATTATCATACATGGAAAATACCTACAATGAGTGCTTAATATTGGGCCATGTTGTTATTACAAGGAAAGCTAATACATAATGATTTAGGGATAAGATCCCCCTATGGTGTAATAAAAACTAGGCTACCTCCAATCCATTTAATGTAAATGATCCATAGAAAGATAGCTTCCAATGCTTCTCCTTATGAGGTGTTTCCATGATGGCCATGATGGACTCATATAGGAATTTAAAAGTGAGGGGTTTGGTATATACAAGGGGATCTTTAACAAGTTGATCTATAAGTGTTTGTCCCTTTATAGCCTTTTGGTTGATGTATTCTATCTCAAACACACTCAGAAGTGTGATCCATTTAGCCATGTAGCCCTGTAAAGTTTTCTTTGATAGTAGATAATTGATAGAATATACTTTAGAAATAACTATGGTCTTATTGTTAAACATGTAGTGCCATAGTTTGTGTTGCAAAGACCATAACTAAATAAGCTTTTTCAATAGGAATATAGTTGTGTTCATATGAAAATAGTGTACAAATTAGATGGCACATGGCATGTTATTTTCCATTATCATCATATTGAGGTAGAAGTGGCCCCAAGTCTTTCTCTATGGTAGATAGATATAGTAGGAATGACCTTCTTGGCATAAGGGATAATAAAATAGGTAGATTGGTAAGATATTCCTTTACATGTTGGAAGGATTAATATCATTCTTCATCCTAATGAAATGTGACACCATTATTTTGTACGTGTGGGCATGGATGGAATTTTTTATCCAACTAAAAAATGAAACATTTAATAGTTTACATCTTGCCCTACAAACTACATAGCTACTTTAAACTAGAAAGTGGCAATATTTTTGTAATGGTTTATACTTTGGCAAGATTAAATTTAATGCCTCTACAAGAGATGATGAAGCCTAAAAATTTACCTGAAGTGACACCAAAAATTCACGTTTTAGGATTGAGTCTAACCTTGTATTCATGAAGTCTCTCCAATATTCATCATATTACAACTAATTGATTTACACAGGTATTTGATTTACCCAATATGTCATTGACATAGTTTTCAATAATGTCATGCATAATATCATGAAATATGATGGTCATGGATCTTTTCTATGTGGCCCTAGAATTATTGATACCAAATGGAATTACCTAATAATAAAATGTCCCCTAAGGAGTGGTGAACATTTTTTTATGTTTCTCTTCTAGCATGATCTGAATATGGTTGTACCCTGATAATATATCCATAAGTGGAAGCATTTTCTACCCCACTATGGATTCAACTATCATGTCAATGTTTGGTAGAAGAAATTAAACCTTGGGTTAGGATTTGTTTATATCTTTAAAATTGGTGAAAATATTGATTCTTTTAGGATTATTACTAACTGACACAACATGCAAGATCCACTATGATTAGTCGATCGGTCGAAAACATCTCACTTTAAAGAGTTTTTCTAGATTTTTATTTACTATTACAACAATACAAAGATGCATCTTATGTAAATTTTTATTCAAAATTTTAGCATTAGGATGTATAATAAGGTGGTGTATAACCGAGGTGGGGTCTAAATGTGGCATGTCTAAATAGGCCCAAGTAAATATGTCAATAAATTCCCTCAAAAAGGATGTAAAGATTTCATGTTCCTTCTTAATGAAGGACATGCCTAATTTGATCCATTTTAGGTTGTCCAAAGTCTCAATATTGAATTCCATAGTGTCTTATACAAGGAGATTCTAACCATATTCTAGAATAGTTAGCAGTGATTTAAATTGGCCTGTAACTGCAAAGTCCTTTGTTTGGATTAGTTCTTTAATCTCTCCTAAACAAGATAAATTTGAATCTCCCAATGATAGGGATGGCCATATTACAAAAACCATTTTAAATTATTGCATAATTTTATCAAAATAATGTTATTATGTTGAAGTAAACTTAGACCCAAAAGCAAGTTCATCATTGGTAGTCTCCTGATCTTCAATTGGGGAGAGGTGAACACCCCAATTCAATGGTACCTAAAACATGTTTTCACCAAAAGACTGACCTTTCTCTTTACTTTTACCTTGGTGTAAAAGTGCCTTAAAGAGGTTTTAAATTTATAAACTAAATGTTTTATTTATTTGTTAATGGATAAGGGTACTCTCCCATTCTCCAAAATAGGCTATAAGATCTAGTGTGATAGAGAACCTTTTTTATGATAGGCCTAGAAAATCACAAAAGGCTTCATCATTCTCAAGCTCATCTATAGGAACTTTGGATTCTTGTTGGTCCTATTATATTATTTAATTGAGGGTGATATAGAGTAAGTGGGGTGTGTTGGACAACTGGGGTAATGGTACAAATGACACATGGGTCAAACAGGTTGGTATTGGCAAGGTCTTCATAAATGTTATGATTGGACTTTGTTTCACTGTTTGCATCATCATCACTAGTTATTTGTGTTAGAACACAAATAAGATGCATGAGGTCACGCCTAGGCATTTTAAATCTAAGACCATAGGTTATTTTGTACTGAGTTATATAAATTAGCTCAAGAGTACCTTGTTGATTTGGCTCAATATCCTCCTTTATATGCTTGGTTCTCCATGTTTATGTTAAGGGTGGGAGACTTGGCATTTTTTATATAAGTCAACCAATTTGTCATTGTATAACCAAGATTCATCATTAACAAGTGGGTCCTCTTCTTAGTGATTATCTATTGTGAAAATTATAAGAGGTGGACTATGAAGAGGGATTAATCCATATGTAGTTCTCCCACCTAATGTGCTTAGTGAAATAATGTGATACAGATGTAAAAATTCTAAATCAAGAGTGTTTGAGGTGGTTAGGGATTGGTATGAGGCTTTGAATGTGTTTAAAACTATGTTGGGTGACTGTATGTAGAGAATAGAGAAGTTTGCCTCAATTCTTTATTTATATTCCTATTTGCTTTGTAAGATTTGTTACATCCATTGTAAATGAGACTTGGATGAGATTTTATAGGGAACCATTAGTCATGAGTTAGATGTATTCATGTTAGGCCAACATAATGAAGGATAGGAACCAAATGAAAATGATCGTTTAGGCTCAAATTTCAAAGGGACAAGAGCTTTGCAAATGGGACACCCTAAGGTCCAACACTATAGTCTAAGTATGTTGCTCTTGTCTTATAGGCTCTAGACCTGGGGGATCAATATTGGTAAGGGGAAAGCAACCTGGCTGAGGTGGAATGACTATTTAGAAGGTTTTAGATGGCTTATAATCAACAAAAATATGTCTATAAGGGTCATAGGAACATGAAAAAAGGAGCTATGGATAGCCTATCACAAACAACACTCAAACTACCAATTTGGGCATTTTATATGACTACAAGCCACTAGATGGAAACCAAATGAAAAGTATAGAAACAAACATAGAATAAGTTATGTACAATCAAGGATATTAATCCTTATTATATCTTACTTTTACATATAGACATATACAACATTCCTAAGCTCATATTACTTAGATTTACAATATCAAGCACACTCAAATATCTCAAACTAGCTTTCATACTAGTTTCAATTTCATTTACACCAAAACTTAGGTAGGAAGAACTACATCAGGATTTATCCCTCTTGAAAGTATTGGTATGTAGGAAAATATCATGACAATGACATGTTGAGGATGTCTAACCTACCGCAATAACAACATAGTTTGCTACTTGTGCCAATTGGATGCCCTAAAAACATGGAGGTTTAGGTTTTTCACATAAAATTAGTCAAAATAGGTCATCAACATAGATATAAAACTCGTGTACACAAGAATAGGCTTGGTATACTTAGACACAGGTGCACCCAAAATCTCAAAATAGTTATGCATAAAGAAAACTAGCCCCAAAATAAGGATAGTATGACCATTAGTGCTCCTATCCAATTAGGGAGCTACTATATAGGAATGGCTTTGACACTTGGATCTTATCCATGAAACTCAAATTAGTTTATGTCCTAGTTTTTAGCCTCTAGATCTTTTATCTTAGTCAATTTTTAGCTAAGTACTTATTTAAATAATTTATTTTTATTGTTATGAAGGCCAAACTAAGTCAGTTATATTATAAATAAGTGGTTGTATTTATTACATATTTATACCTTGATTTATTATACTCAAAACTTTTAATAACATAGGGATTTAACTCCATAACCCTAAAAATTTAAATCACAACTAAAGTTTGTAAGGAAGGAGGGGGATATATTCTTACATAATTTTCAACTAAATGGGATGTTGTCATTTTTGAAGAAAGGGGCAATAAAATTGACTTGTGGTTGGAACTTGAAATGCCAATGTTATTAAAGTAGGTAGGTTGAAAGAAACTATACATTTTAAGCACCTCTATATTTTTATAACTGCTTGTTTCACTTCTTATCACCTTAGGACATTATTAAGGATCATTTCCCTTAATTTAACATTAGTTTCTCCTTATGTATCTTATGGTGTTGGCCTAGCCTCTATAGAATCATTTTCATCTTTTTTTATTCTCACAATATCTTCTCTTGATATAGTTAGATCATTCTTTATCATTTGGTAAATTATTAAGGACATTTATAATTTTCTTATTTTTATGTAGACTTATGAATCATCCTTAGGATTGAGGAATATTGATTTATGTTCGTAATCCTAGTTATAATAGTCTTGCTTGGACAATTTAGATAATTTATTTATTAGTTATTTTAGGACCTTGTTACGATCCCACCATCTGAGGTGAGCCAATCCAAACTTGAATGATCCCTAGTGTTATGAATTTTTGGCTAGATTATTCAAATTTTAAAACTATTACCTCTTTTGATATTTGGATAACCTTGTATCCTTCAAGTTGTCATCCACACTATTAGACAAATGATAAGTTATTTCTTTCTTAGTTAATTTATCTAGTAAAATTTGATAGTAATAAAGGAGATGCATGCCCTCAACCCTTATGATAATGTGATTGGTTTAAAACTAATATTCCCCCATCATCCTAAATGATCTTTTTATTTAGTCTAATAATCTAGGCATAGTTTGTCCTTTGATCGCTTTGTAGACCATTAGGTAGAAGTTATCTTCAATTGCCTACATGTAATACACATATTTGTGAATTTATATATTGTGTAAATAATCACATATTCTTCTTGACCCTATAAAATCCAAAATTTGAACATTGGTTATGGAAAGAGTACCATATATAACATCTAACAGGTAACAAAGCATGTAAAAATGGCCATCTAGATGGCCATGCATGTGTGGCCTCTGGGTATTTATACTAAAAATTATAATATATCCCAATTGGGGGATGATTTTACCTTCCAACATTATATTAAACAATGGGAGCCATACCTCATCCACATGTGTGATCAATGGATCCCCATGTAGTATATTCAACAATGCCAAATAAATCCTAATGCCTATCCTAAATTGGGTGATTGGGATTTTCTTATTCATGAAAAATCTATTTGGGTTCTAGGCACATTTTATTAGGGTGATTCTAATGGCATTATTCTAGAACCATTGTTTAACTACTACTTGGTTATATGATGAGGTTGGTGATGGAATTCTATATAATTTTTCAAAATCCAAACCTAATACATGGGCTATAGGTTTAGAACTGTTATTTTTATGAAATTTCTCTAGTACAGTACCCATGATAAATAAATTAAAAACTAAGTCAACACATGGAAATACATCTAGTTTTCTTGCTACCTTACAGATTATAACCACCTTAGTTAGTAATAAATCATCAATATAGTGTCTCTAGTCTAGGGAAAAGTTATCTTCATCTTTGTAAGGGTGGATAGATTCAACTTCCATGTAAAGCATTATGTAATGTTTAAATGTTCCAAGTAGAGTGGTCATGTTAAACACAATGTATTTAAACTCTTGATTAGTTCTAAAGTAGAAAATAGAGTGTGTTAATTATTGGTTTTATGCATCAATTTATGAAAAAACTAAGATCTATATCAGACTCTAAATTTTATAGATTTTTTTTTCTATAGAGTTTAAGGAAATAATTCACAGCTAGTAGTTTGGTAAAAGTAGTTTGATCTGATCGGGATATATTGGATATAGTCAATTTTATTGCCTTATGATTTAATTTATTATATTATTCATTCATGAGAATTAATTTTAGAAAAAAATTCATTATCATACATCCATAAAATTTGATTTTGATTTTATGACATCAACTTTTTGGGGTTTATCTTAAATATGGCACTGTATCACCATTTTTAATTGCTTAGTCATCTTATATACTTCACCTATTTTACACTTGTCACTCTATTGATATTTTATTGGAATATTTACTTTTATACATGCATTTATGTGAACATGTAGCATCTTACTAATTTTTTTCTTGATCTTTACATGTTTCTAGGTCTCTTAGTCCTATAAATAGATATGACCATGAGATGATGACAGATGGCACCTAGTCTAATAAAATGGCCATGTGGACCAATTATGTTATGGCATGTGGTAGATAAATATACATGGTAATATATGTGGAACTCTATCATTATATTTATTGATCGTATCAAACATTTTCCATGTTCATTATTATCCAATGAGATGTTGACATGTGGTGTGATTGTGTTTAATTAACTAGTCTATGGAATTTCCCCCTTTGTTCTAACTCAAGAGATTAAATGATATTGTGAAAATTGTCATGATCTCACTTAATTTGTCAATTGATAGTTATTTTAAAATTTTAATTTTGACTTGAGAGGTATGATGCAATGATATGAGAACACATGTAATTATCCCACTAGTTCAGGTGGTCTGCTAACTTTTAAAATTTATGATACTGAATAAACCCACGTTCAAATAAGATGAGGACACTTGACATGATTTCATGTATTTTATTAGTCCTATAATTTTATAACACTATTTTAAAAATAGACCTACAATTTAAAGACAAGGACATACTTGGAATGATCTCATGCATTCCCTTAGTCAAATAATTTTTTAACTCATGATATCAAATTATTTGAGATGTGTCATAATAAAACACTTGGAAAAAAATCATTAAATTGGTACGATCATAACCTAATAGTTTGAATAGTTCAGTAAATTTGGGGAAATAAATGTCCATAAATTTTTTTCTATAAAAATGACAATCTTAAAATATAATTGATTAATTTGGTTAGTCAAATAATTTGATCAATAAAGCTTGAATCCAAATTAATGTTTTGATCTTAAGCCAAATTTTGAAAATAAAGTGAACAAAGCATTTTTGGCTTGATTATACAAACATTTAGGTTTATTTTATCTCTTTATTGGAATAAAATATAGGATTTTAGGGTAAAATGGGTCCTTATTTAATTTTTTGAAATGGGTCATGCCAGTCATAAGAAGTTTCTAGTTTCAATCATTTGTCAATCAATATAGTCAACTGTTATATATAAATAACTAAAATTGTCATTTAGCTCCATAGTTAGTCTAATTTTAATAATTTTCATCTTTAATTCATCTATTTACTTTTATTTTTTTGTTTAAAATTCATTTACAAAAATTTAATGTATTTTATTCAAATTATATTAATAGGGTCAATTTACCTTTTAATCCAAATTTTGATAAAACATCCCATAGGGTGATACATGGGGAAAATATTGTATATATAAGATGAAAATAGTATAACATGTCTCATTTTATATTTTATTATACTCAAAATACCATAAACATTGTGTACTAACTAACACATAGGTTCAATCCCATGTTATACACTGTGCCTTGCTCTAAAGAACCATGAAACAAGATAATGGAAAAAAATGTGACTATTCCATCTGACGTGTGAGACAACACTCATCTATTCATTAAGCCTAGTATCACATTTTGTTTATCCAAGGCAACTAATACATATGTATCAAAAATATGCGTGATGAGTGATTATTAGTAAAATATTTATGACCTAATAACCCATTGTTCAAGATCCTACCTCTTGGATAATATATTTTGTGTATTGTATACCATCAACATTCCTTCTAGTGGCATGTATAGTATAGTATAAACATCCTATAAGGTGATATCCACCTATAATATATCCTAATACACCTCCCATGTGAAGGTGTCAATTCTCCTCTACTAATGTTATAATAACATAAAAAAACATATCTTCATCCAATTACACTTGGCATATATCCATGATTCATCCAACACCTATACCAACTAGTATGGATCTATCTTAATATGATAATATATTAATCACATTAGGTAGTTATGATGCATATACCATTCACCATATCCATCGATGTATATGTTCATATAAAATTCTAAATAGAAACATCTATTCTATCTATGTCAAATAAAAATAATTGAAAATACAAGTAAAATTGAAAAATATACCAAAAACATAAATACACTCAAAATATCACTCTACTACATTGTCCATGTAATTAAAATATTAATATATCATCAATTTTATTATATTCTATTGGCCATATACATTTTTTCCTAATATATAAACCATTTTAATAGAATATGTTGGCCACATATAGTTTTTTTTAACTAAATTGGCCATTAGTATTTATTTCATATCAACCATGCAAAACATGTTTTCTTTCCTCATTCATTAATTTGATTATATCACCCCATCAAGTTGATACTTAACTATACATGACCTTTTATCCTTCAGGTTATAGTTATATTGGCTAACTTCCATTACTGATACTTAGTTATATGGGCTAAATCATTTGTGTAATATATCAAACTATAGTCTTTAATCGTATCATCCCTCTCATGACTAGCAATGTTTATTATTTATGTCCTAATGAATTTTTTCTTTGGTTTTCAAAAATCTAGACCTACTCGTTGAATGTTGAATATTTCTCTTCAATTAGACATTTGTTGGGGAAAATTATATTATACAATTATGCCAACATTTTTTTATTAAATATAGTATATTTAACCTTTCCAATAAATAATTAAACATATTACCTTGATATCTATGACATAGGTCCTTAACACTATTTATTTCATCTGCCTCTCCATTATCTAGCCATAATCTCTCTCTGAATCATAAATAGTCCCTAAAAATCTTAATATATCATAATATAAAATGTTCAAATGATTTTATTTTTACATATTTGTAATAAAATTTCAATTTTTTAACTTTTTGAATTTTTTATTTAGATTCAATTTTTAATGATATCTTTGTTTCTATATGTACTTTTGAAAAATTGAAAGGATTGCTGTAATCCTGGCATCAAAATAAATTTTGTGGTACTAATGTTTTATTTTTTTGGAAATTTATATTTTATCTTATTTTTAGGCTTACTATATTAGTTTCCATTTATTTTTTACATCTTACATTATCACTATTCTGTGCATATCCTGTTATAGTTTTATTTGTAACAATCTCACACTATAAATAACTTAATCTTTTTCATGTGTACCAAATTAATTGAAGTTTAGATTTGACATATTACATCAACATTTTTATGCACCCAACTTTCTATAGTTTTATTTGTATCACTCGTACACCATACATAAATTATTTTAAGTTCATCTAGGTAAGTGAAGATTCATATATGTTATTTATGTTCCTTTCATTTATCTCATTTTATTAGCATTTATTTATAACCTTGATTGTATATCTTGTGTTGCTTTCTTTTATCCCAAATCACAATCCTACATTACACTATTTTGATATGTAATGAGATTTTGGTGGGTCATATGAATACATATATATATTTTAGTTATTTATGGTTTATTTTACAAGACTAATCAGTGTATATTTTTACTTAAGTGCACACCCTAAGGATTGCATATTTATTGGTTTTGGGATGGATCATAGTAATTTATAATAGATTTTTGTCACATGATCAATGATTATACTTGTTTATGCTCTATATCTTACTATTCAATCATCCTGCTATCTTTTGATGCTCTTTTCTCTTTGTCATACCTCTTATGAATAATTTTAGGTCTTTCTACCAATTAATTTATCCAATAAATTTTACTTTATTATGTCCCTTGTGTTTACAACTATATAAATTATAATTATTAGATTTCCTTTTATTACCTACGTCCATTTACAAATATATCATCCTAAATCAATATAGTTGCTTTCCTTTTTGACTAACTCAACATGGTTGATGTGGTCCTATTTTTGTTCAGGTTTATATAATATATTGATCTAAATTGAGTTTGTAAGAATATTTGATAAATCAAAATTAGGAATTATCTATAATTATATAGGGATCCTAAATATCATTTGTATATGAAACACAACCCTTATGCTCTTATTACACACAAAAACATGGTTTTAGTAGAATAAAAGGAATTTATGTATAAGATCTTACTCTTGTGTAATGATATTATTTGATAAAGGTCTTTAGATCTCAATAACAATGGGATAAACCATGTATTCACACATTAGTCTTTAGAGTCCCTAATTAATGTCATCTAGCTATTCATCCTTACCACTTGATTTTTCATGGATAACATCTATCATTAAGTGTTACTTGAGCCAATGGGGAGATTGATACACTGACAACTCAACCTAAGGTAAGTATTCCTATCTCTATACTCTTTATTTTATGTGGTTTGTGTAATCACCTAAAAGTGACACTTGAGTCATAAGAGTTTTACTTGAGACCACCCATCCCTAACTTATCCCTATACTTATCTTAGGGCATACTTAAACACTTATCTAGCCTTCATGAAAGACACAAACATCCCTAGACATCCCTAAAGTAGTCTCAGACCTTAATCTTTACATCCTATCCCTTAGTGCCTCAATTTATACCACCTACACACTAACACCATAATATGGAGAGTATTTCCACATTTCACTATGTTCCAATTTTCATGTTATTATCCTTTCACTCCTTTTTCTACCAATGGATATCTTTTCAAATCTAAGTCTACCTAGTGTTAGCCTAGACCTTTTAAAGTCTCACATAAGCACCATAAAAGTATATATACATGAATTTTATACCTATAACCAATAGATGGAAATTAGATGTAAATAAAACATAGAAACTTAGAATAAGTTATACATAATCAAGGTTATCAATCCCTATTTTGCCTTACTTCTACATACCAATATATACAACATTCTTAAGCCCAAATTACTTAGGTTTATAGTCTCAAGAACATTAAAATAATTCAATTTAACATTCATACTTGATTCACTTTTACCTGCACCAAAACTTATGTGGGGAAAACTAATTTAGGCTTGATCCCTCTTCAAAGTATTGATATGTAGGTAACTCTCATCAC